>JASVEL010011671.1:0-159403 GCA_032618575.1 Nicotiana noctiflora
GCTGCTGGTGCACTGCATGTGTTCTAGCTGGACTAGCTCCCCATCAGAGACATGCTCTGTCATCAAGCTCAGAGGAATTGAGCTCTATATATGGGAGCAAACTGCCTGGTCAAGTTGTCGAGGCGCTGGAGGAAGAATTCTATTAAGAGGTTTCACCTTCTGCATTTTAATAAATATTTTAGTTGTGTGTCTTTCTGTCCTGTGTGTTCTCTAGTGGATCATTGGTATAGTACAGATGATGATCCTAATACAGATTTCATTGATGTGATAATATTTGACCTTTGCTACTGAGCCAAATGAAAGTCGTTGTATACCTCATTTCTTATATATTGGCAAGATCTGCATCAATCTTTGCACGGGTATTATTGGAGTAGTTACCAGGCTTATGATCTGTAATTCCCCGACTTCTTCTTCCCCAGGATTTATGTAACAAAGCTCTTTCCATGAACTTTAAACAGGGCTAACGCTATCAGTCTCTATAAGTTGTCATGTTGTTGTTGCTTGTAGTTTGATTGCTATTGGATAAGTACCTCTAATTTTCTTCTCATGATGCTAGTTTTTGATTTTTCTTTGCGTTCTTAGTCAAAGTTCTTCCATCAGCTCAATCCAGACTTCGCTCTTTTGAAAGTATTACCTGCACACTTAACATTTGTTGAGAAACCAGTGTTTATGAATTGTACAGGAAATGCCAATCGTGGGTGTAGACTGAAAGGATTGGCCTGCTTGTTAGGCTATTACTTCTGCCAGCAAACAACTCATGTCTTTTATTAGTTCTTTCATCAAGATTGTTCTGTTAATGAACCTAGGGTTCATTCGTGTGAAAGCTGCAGCATATGCATGAGTTATTGTCTTTCTACATGGAAAGGATCTTTGAGTACAGCATACATCTTGATTCCTGGCCATGTTATTTACTCGTTATCTTCCTCCATTGCCAATCTGTTGGAGATCTATTTTTTTATTCCCTTAGTTGCTTCAACTTTTATCTTCTTTTCTTCCCCTTAGTTGTCTCCGTACTTGAGCATTTGAAATCCATATCACTCCAATTCTCGTGATGGTTCCTGGGATATCTATATGTAAGAATTTGATCCCGTCGGACATATTCCGGAGCATATTCCTTCTGAAGATGCTGAACTAGCTTACTTGGAAGAACAGGTACTTGCAATTCTTTCTTTTGGGTTTTGAGGGAGAATTCTTTATTTGATTTGCCATATGCTTGTCATTGTACAAGTTTAATTGTTGTTTGTTATGTTTAACTGTATATCAATTAGCAAGAGAGTATTGTTTTAAGATATAAGAATTGTTATCCGCTTTATGCTTTATGAAGAATCTGAAAGTTATTACTTCCGCTGCAAATATGTACCCAATATCTGCATCAGATTACTTTGTTGGCAAAGAAACAGTCACCTTTAATTGTTGGCTGATAAAAAGAAGGTGGTGCTTGATCTATGTTGGGTTCAATAGGCTCATGGCAATACACACTAGTTTTAGATCCAGTGATCCAGCCAATTATGCCTTGGGTAATGATACATTCCAGTACAGATCCACAAAAATATAGGCATAACTGTCCTCATGCCCGTCAAAGTTCTGGTTCAATGGCGAAGGGGATACATCGTGGGATGGGTAGTAGTCGCACGTCACGAGTTTGAATCTGGTTGGGGACCAAGTCTAGTATTTAAGTGGAGAAAGGTAGAGGGGGCTATTATCCCCCGAAATTTGAAGCTGGAAAACTAATTTCTTGGTAAAAGAAAAAAATAATCGTCGTCATTTGGATGTTAAAATGTCCCATTGAGTTGTTTAGACATTTCCTTTTGCAAGTGGATTGTGGCAGAGATCATTTGGGTTATTTGGCAATTTTGTGAGGATTCCATATTCAGTCAGTTAATGTTTAACGGACAAAATGGCGGCAGTCCAGCTCATTGGTTTAAGCAAAGCTTTATTCTTGTAATCCCTCCGTTTCAATGTGAACCTATTTTCTTTTTGGTACGTGCCAAAAAGAATGATCCCTTTCCTTATTTGGAAATAATTTACATTTATGCAATGATTTATAGCCATACAAAATATATGTGCCTCATTTTACACTTATTCTCTCTTTTCTCAAACTCCGTGCACAATCAAATGGATTCACATAAATTGAAACGGAGGAAGTCTTATTTTTGAGCATTTTGACTAGTAAAGTATTTTAACATTTTACTTAATGTGTAGTCCCATCTCAACAAAAAATCGGAGTGAAAAATGATATTTGTGAAAACTGGAGAAGGCTGATTAGAAATGAGTTCTATTCTCGTTTGTATTTCTTCTCTATGTTTGGGGGCCCCAAGCATGTTGAAGATTGTTTCTTATGCAATTTGTTATTTGTCTGCATGCCAAGTAGGAGTGTGCGTTCGAATCGATTTATCGATAAATTGAATCGATTATTTGTTATCGGTTTATCGATTTATCGATTTCAATTTCGAAAATTTTCTTATTGAGTTATCGATTTCGATTTTGTCCTTTTTAGTTAGGATTATCGATAAATCGATAAGATATGTTGAAAAGACAAATATACCCTTATTGTTTAATAGTACCCTTTCCTTCACTTAAGAGTTAAGTCCCTAACCGGCTATGCGAACCCTATTATATCAGCGCCGCTTTCTCTTCAAAGAGACTTTCTACTCTGTTCTATCGCCACAGTCGCCGTGATTATCGCCGTTCGGAAAGACATAGCCGCAGCCTGCAGCTTTTTTCGACTTTCAAGTATGTTTTCTCTCTTTTTTACTAGTCTTTCTTCTTCTGTTTCTATATTTTATTTTATTTGTTCAGTTTTTATATACAAGTATATACAAAAACAGTTAATTTGTTTCTTTATAATTACAATCAGTTAATTTCTCTTTTAAATTCAGTTTTTATTGGAAGTTGCTGAAAGTCTTAGGTTGTCTTGTTTTATATCTGAAAATAGTTGTGAAAAAGGGTTCCTTTATCTGGAACATCAAGAGATAATAGAGGTCTTCCTTGAATTTTTGATTGCTGTGAGCAGCTTGTGGTCAGGGTTTATGACTTTGCTATTATAGTATTGGAGAGCAATTTTTGTAAGCCTTACCATGAACGCCCGATGTTATGGAGAACGAGCCACTGGCTAAGTAATAAATTTGAATAATTGTTTATATAACAATGATTGTCTAAAAATACTTCGCATCATGTTTTTATCAACTAAAGCTACTTTTCTAGTAATTTGATAAGAAACTTATTCAAATTAATTTCTTTCCAGCCATAATTTTTAAGTCAAGAGCGAGGAATGCTGACTTTGTCTTGCTTTGCTTCATTCAACTCGTTTAATACTGTAAGTTACATTCTTCATTTACTTCATATGGTTGAAAATGATAAAATTGATCAAGTGGTTGATGAAAATAGGGGTTCTGAGTCTATTGCTGCAACTACTCAGTCGACAGTTACAAAACGAAGGAAAAAAAATCTCGGACATGGGATTTTTTGAAGAAAAAGTTGATGCTAAAGGAAATAATAAATATGCATGTAGATTTTGTGGACAAAAATATTTTGAGACAAAAGGCAAAAGTAGGACACAAATGAATAGTCATATGAGTAAATGTCCAAGGAATCCTTATAAAGTTGAAAAATGTCAAAAACTATTACTATATCAAACAGTATCGGGGGTAATAAAGTTGATCTTATTCCGTGGAAATTTGATCAAGAAGAGTGTAGGATGGCTTTGTGTCGTATGGTAATTATTGATGAACTTCCATTTAGTTTTGTTGAGAAGGAAGACTTTAGAAACTTTATGAAAGTGGCACAACCTTGTTTTCATATTCATTCTCATACTATTGTTACACGGGATTGTTTTGCTCTTTTAAATGTGGAAAAAAATAAATTAATGAAGTTTCTCAGAGGAACAAGTCAAAGAGTAAGTCTTACCACTGATACATGGACTTTATTCAAAAAATTAACTATATGTGCATCATAGCCCATTGGATTGATAGTGAGTGGATTATGCATAAAAGAAATATTAACTTTTCTCCAATTATTAGTCATAAAGGTGAAAATATGGCAAGGCGTATTATTGATTATTTGCGCGAGTGGGGTTTGCAAAAGATTTTCAATGTCACAGTTGACAATGCTAGTTAAAATGATGTGATCGTGGAGAAGTTGTTTGACAAATTAGGTGATTGGGGGAACCAATTCCATGAATGGTCAACACTTTCACATGAGATGCATGGCTCATATTGTAAATCTTATTGTGAAAGATAATTTAAAAAAGTCAAGTATTTATGTTGCTCGTCTTAGATGTGCAGTCAGATACATCGGACAGTCTCCTACTAGGTTGAAGAAGTTTCAGGAATGTTGTGAAAGTGAAAATACTGTCAAGAAATCTTTATGCTTAGGTGTTCCTATAAGGTGGAATTCCACTTACTTGATATTGAGCAGTGCTATTGAATATGAGCGTGCAATTAAAAAATACTCTGATCCTGATATCGGTTTGTCATATTATGTTATGTTTGATGCTATTTTAGATGGAAAGGTCAGCAGCGTCGGGAGGCGGAGGTGAACAACAAGGACTCTCTCGTAGCCGATATCCCGAAAGCCTGTAGGTATACTTACAAGAACTGATTGGGATGATGTAAAGAGAATTGCATAATTTCTTGAAATATTTTATAATCTCACTTCGAAGGTGTCCGGATTACTTTATGTAATATCAAATGCCCATTTTCTTGAAATCCGTCACATTATCTTATGTTTGATGCTATTTCAGATGGAAAGCTTGTAGGTATACTTACAAGAACTGATTGGGATGATGTAAAGAGAATTGCATAATTTCTTGAAATATTTTATAATCTCACTTCGAAGGTGTCCGGGTTACTTTATGTAACATCAAATGCCCATTTTCTTGAAATCGGTCAAGTTGTTGTTTACTTAAATCGATTATGTGGATAAACATTTGATTGAGATGGCATCAAGTATGTGGATCAAATTTGAGAAGTATTGGGGTGAACCAACAAGAATGAATAAAATGGTTTTCATTGCTTGTGTTTTGGATCCTCGCTACAAGTTTACTTCTGTTAGTTTTGTACTTAAAGATGTTTGGAGATGAAGGGACACTTATTGAAAAAGAGGTTCATACTTATATGAGTTCATTATATAATGAGTATGTCTCTAAGTCGGTTTCAAAAAATACAGGTGGTGAAGTTTCTACCTCTTTGCCAACCTCTTCATTCAGTACAATGGAAACTTCAACTTCTGGTTTAGGTGAACTTTTAGATGGAATAAGGAAACATAAAGCTCCAACTGGAGGTGTAGATTCTAAAATAGAGTTGAAAAAGTATCTTGCAGAAGATCTTGAAAATGAAAGATCGGATTTTGATATCTTGGCTTGGTGAAAGGTGAACTCACCTAGATTTCCTATTCTTTCTAAAATGGCCCGAGATGTGCTTGCTATTCCTATTTCAAGTGTGGAATCTGAAAGTGCATTTAGTACTGGAGGACGTATTATTGACCAATTTAGGAGTTCATTAACTTCTAAATTGGTTGAAACTCTAGTTTGCTTTCAAGATTTGCTTCGGAGTGAATTGCTTCCTGTAAATGTTGAGGAAGATTTAGATTTTCGCGCGACACTCGAGGAAGGTATGTATATTTTATTAATTTTATGTATTGGTTAAGATATTTAAATAATATATTAATTGCTTGACTTGTTAATATATATTCTTATTCATATTAGATTTGATTAATCTTGGCAAAGAAGCTTCCACCGACGATGTTTACTAGAGTTTGTTAGCTGTTATGTAAGTTCTCCGTTTTAAATAATATACTTGTAAAAGAATGTGATGTATTACAAAGTTCTTAATATTTTTCTTAATTTCTTCTAGGTTTAAAGGTTTGGACTTTCAAGATTTGGAGAGAATTGAGGCATTTTAAGAGTTGACTCAACTACCTCTGGAACTATGCTTTGGAAATACTGTTTGTTTTGTTATACAACTATTGTTTTGTGACCTCTGGAACTATGCTTTGAATGAAGTCAATGAACTATGCTTTGGATTACTGCATCGCTGCTTAAATTACCACAAGTTCTTTTAGTATTAGGGTGATATGTTGTTATCCATGTTCTACTAGGCAAGAATTAAATGTCCCCTTCTGTTTAGCAATAGTTATCTGGTAGAAGTTGTTTAGTATTAATTATTGCATGTTGTTTAGTTGCATTTTCCTAATCCTACGTTTTTGGTCTTGGATTTAGCTCAAGCAAATTGTTCTTGCATTTGATTGGTCCAATCCATTTAAGTCTTACAAAATGTGCACAATCGGTTTTCCATCGTCTGTTGGCACTTCTTGGAGTTACAGCTCAAATGAGATACTTGTTGTAGCTATGGTAGCGGCTCATATTTCTGATCTGTTTAGACGTTTCAAGGCTTGCATGCAGGCTCTTTTGATCTTAATATGGTGTAAGTGGGATAATGAAATCCATTGCTGAGCGTCTTCACTCTATAACCTCCTTGATATTCATAGCAAAGTTGTTGTATCAATTATTGTGAACACCTAATTTTTGACCCCACCCAAATTCTATAGTATTTTAGTGTAAATATATCTTTAGGTGTAATCTTAATATTTTAAATGGTTATCTTACTCTTAATAGGTTTTATTTATGAAAATTAAAAACAATTATAAATATTCATATTTTTAGAATATAAGATTGTTGTGAGTGTCTAAATAGAAGAATATTGACCTCTGTAAAAGACCATTTTCGTCATCTTAAAATCTTCCAAAATCGTCCTCCACCAAAGCACCTTGTTCTAGATCTAAAACCACCATAAATCACCCCAAACTTCAGATCCAAAATTCAGAAAAATCACCCATGAACAGTCTTGAAACCCTATTGCTTTTCCTCCATTACACCTAGTAGATCCTAACCAGATGGAATAGATTGAGCGAAGCTTTGTTAAGTTCGAGGTCCGATTTTTGAGAGCTTATTTGAGTTTGTTGGCGAGGTTATTCGGTCAAGCTTTGAAGAAAGATTCATGACCATTATTTTCGTCATATTACACATCAATCAATAAAGGTCTAATTTCTCCATCTTTATCCCTTTGTTACGAATTATTTTTGTCATATTTTTGTTTTGATGTTGAATGAAGAGCGCTTATTTCGTTATATATCATGCTTGTGATTGTATTGCCTTTGGATTGATAAGTTGTTACTTTGTGAATTTATTAGTTATGTAGATGAACTTATTTTGTCTTTTATGAAAACTTTCTGTTGATTTAAGAATTCATGTGATCTACCAAGTTTTCCTTGGTTTTGGCCTTTACGTTTATGAAGTAAAAATAATATTTTTTCTATTGTGGCAAAAATATGAAATTTTTAACTTTAACGGGCCATTAGACTTGCAATTAACTTGGTCCAGAATGATATTCGTTACTTATTATTGTGATTATGTACACGTTCGTGTGACATAATTATAATTCTCAAAATAAATCAATATAGGTGTTCGCATAACTTTGGCCAATTAATTTTCTTAATAAAAAAAAAATAAATGTCTCGAATTTGAAAGGGACAAAATAATTGAAATACTCTGAAAATATTAGAAAAGCTTTATGCGTGCTTTAAATATTATCCCATGTGTTCATACCTGAACCTTGGATTGATAAGCTTAAATAATAAAAGGATCATGTGCGCATTCCGCGTCTCGATGCCTTTAAATAAAAAATAATTTTGTTATAACCACATGTACATTCTGTACCTTGGGTTAATATTTAATTTTAAAGAACTACCTTGTGTGCATACCGCATCTTGGTCAAAATAATAAATAAAAATATAATATTAATTAAGCGATAATCAGTAAGCCATAAGCAATAAAAATACAATAATAGTAAAGAATTGGTTTAAGCCGAAGATTAGTCAATAAAGCGACCGTGCTAGAACCACGGGACTCGAGGGGTGCCTTACACCTTCCCCTCGGTCAATACAATTCCTTACTCAATCTTCTATTTTCGCAGACCATAAATAAGAGTCAAACATTCCTTTTGAAAGGGGATTCAAATAAAAGGTGACTTGGAACTTGAGGCTAGTTGTACCTCAGGACCAGCAGACGGCTGGTGGGTATTGCTTGTTCGGTTGTGCCTTTGTGGCGGATATCAGTGCAGAGGTTTCTATCGTTGATTTGGTTCTGGTATTGAGTAACTTTGTCGGATATGCTTCTTGTGGCTGAACTTGAGGCTATATATGTTTACCATAATGAGCCATTTGACTCGACGTGCATTTCTTTGGCGAGGGTTCTATATTGGATCGGGTGGCACGCTGCCACGGGTATGTCATTGGAGCGGGTTGCACGCCGCAACAGTGTAATGTGAAAATAGAGTTAGTTATATGTTACCTAGTATACAATACTTCCTAACTTCTGAGGAAAAGTCCGTATTGAGTATCGTTTGGCGAATGGCACATCGGTTGTGTCCTTTCAGGATGTGATAGCATACATTAATTGTTTCACCGTGGGTGAGGTTGATTGCTTGGGTTCAGACCTAGATCTGTGCGTGGATGACCTTTTTGAGCTTGGTAACTTGAGGTGTTTCATGAGTAATAGTGTTTGGATAGAATCATAAATTGTGGCAAGGCCACGTGATGTTATGACCTCTCGAGGAGGATTCGGGTACTTTATTTCTATAATGCGAGACGCGGTCTGAGTTCTATATTATGATGGCACAGAGGGATTAAATTGCAGCTCTATTTGCTGGAGACAGTTGTCATGAATTGAGCTGTCATGATTCGAGTGGAGCCTATGTTGTGCTCGTTGTGGCTTAGGCCGGTGTTGAGGTGTTTATCACCAGTGTGGTGTGTTATAATCGAAATGACCGTTGGAGTCATTAATGAATACGAGCATATTGGATCTTAGCTTGTTAGAAAGGTAGAAACCGAGGTTTGGCTCCGAAACCTATCGTGGTATGAGTTTTAAAAAGGGAAATAGATTCACGAATGGTTAACCCGAGAGATGGGTTCGGTATATCGCGTGCTTCAGCTGCCGTGGGCAGGATATGGAGGTGTTGGAATAAGACTCTATCTAATGAAAGAGGTTTTCAGCTAGTATTTGGTGATTGTGGCCGGTTGTTGTGATTAGAGACTATCGTCTCGGGTGATTGGGTTGTTGATACATCATATGATCTCACCCGGAGTGGTGAGTATGGCTTATTGCAGTGGATTCTAGTGTATCCTGAGTACAGGAATGGGATTAGCAATTGGTATATGATTTCAGAAAGTGCAATGTGGTTTATGGTTAAGATGGCCTGTGAGATTTCAGCTATATGGTGTTTCAGGCTTATGAGAGATAGGGCGATGTGTGATCGCCTGAATATATGCTGGGTAAGGTCATTCAGCTATAGAGTTGCTTCTAGTACCACTCTGGTATGCTCGAGGACGAGCGTTTGTTTAAGTTGGGGAGAATGTAATGACCCGGCCCGTCGTTACGGGAATTACCACCCCGTTATGTTGAAATTGTATGTTTTATGCTTTTATATCGGTGTTAAAGTCTATCGGGTGAGTTAGGAGTGATTTGGATTGGAAATGAGGCATATAGCCTTTGTGAAGGGAACTTGAATAAGGAAAGTCAACCCGGAGTTGACTATTTGGTTAGAGGGCTCGGAATCGGATTCTGATGATTCGGTTAGTTCCGGGAGGTGATTTGTGACTTAGGGGAGCGATCGGAATTGAATTTGGAGGCCCGGTGTAGAAATAGGCTTGAATTGGCTAAGGTTGAATTTTGGCGAAATCCGAACGGTAGGTGAGATTTTGATCCGGGAGTCGGAATGGAATTCCGACGGTTGCAGTAGCTTCGTTAGGTGATTTTGGATGTGGCTGCAAAATTTCAGGTCATTCGGACGTCGTTTGGTCGGGTTTTTGATCGAATGTGTAATTCGGAAAGTTTTAAGAAATTTAGGCTTGAATCCGTGTGTAATTGGTGATTTTGATGTTTAGGATGGTGATTTGATGATTGGAACAAGTTCGTATCGTGTTTTGGAGTATGTTGGTGGTTTTCGTTGGGGTCCCGGGGGCCTCGGGATGAATTCGGGGGTCCAAACGGACCAATTTGTGCCAAAAGGCACTGCTGTTCTGCTGCAATAATTGCAGAGAATTTTTGTTCATCGCGATCGCGGGAGGTGTGATGCGATCGCGTAAGGTCGACGGGTTGTGCATCGCGATCGCGTGGTGATGTTTGCGATCGCGTAGGTCAATGGCGGAATGCAGTGCGATCGCGATTGGGTTCACGCGATCGCGTAAGGTCAAGTCCGGATGCAATGCGATCGCGTGGCTGGAGTTGCGATCGCGTAGGGATCTTCTGTTGTTCACTGCGATCGCGTGCCAAAGGCTGCGATCGCGTAGAGGAAAAATCAGGCCCCAGGGATTTGTGCATCGCGATCGCGTGCCAAAGGCTGCGATCGCGTAGGGTTAATTGGCCTGGCAGTGAGTTTAAGTTCAGAACAGAACCAGTCGCGGGTTTCATACCCCAAAACGCCATTTTTGAGTTCCAAGAGAAGAAATTGACGGGAATTGTTGGGAATTCATCGGGGATTCGTTGGAGGTAAGTTTTGTGGCTTAATTACATCATTTTAACATGAAATCATTGGTTAAATTTATGTAAATGGAAGATTAAAGGTGGGTTTGAGCCCTAGGCCTAAATTGAAGAAAAACACCTGATTTGAGTGGCCAAATGGAGTCCGATTTTGGTAAATTTTATATGCCTAGACTCGTATCGAGATGAAGATTCCGAATATGTGACTTTTGTAATTTTTCGACAAGCGTACCGAAAGTCGGGTTTTGACAACTTTGGGAATTTCGATGTAAATTGAGTTATATTGATTGGGTGTCGTCCCATTGGCCTAATTTGTTGTATTTCTACTGTATTTGATCAGATTCTACGCGTGCGGAGCTTGATTCTCGTGGCAAGGGCATTGCGGAGTAGTCGTCGCGCCGTATTGAGGTGAGTAATAGATGTGGGTGATGACCGGCGGGTTCGAAACCCCGGTATACCACTTTGTGACGCTGTATAGCGGCGAGACACACACACTCTTGAGAGTGCGGGGTCGATCATGAACTGGAGACAATAGATTAGTCCAACCTGTTGATACTATATTATTGGCTATTCTCGAGCCGTTGAACCTCCTTCTTGGACGGTTGAGTATATTGTGGGCTGTGAGCCAGTTATTGGATCCCGCGAGGATCGTTATCATTGTCTTATCATATAGACATGCTAGTTTACTACTAGTCCGCAGCTATTTTTGTTATTATGCTAATTCCAATCTCCGGAACTTGATATTAGTGTTTTCCAGCTGAAAAATGATAAAAGAGTTTTCAAAAACTACTTTTGAGCACGCGAGGCTGTATCTGCATATTAGGCGACTAGTAGTGGATCGGGACGCGCGGCACGCCGAGATATATGTTGGATCGGACCGCACGCGCGAGAATATCTCTATGAGATGTGCTTGGGCAGTAGGAGCCCCTCCGGAGTCTGAACCCCCACGGTGAGCACGGGTACCCAAAATTGGAGTCGGGCTACGCGCCGTAGCGGTCATATCGTGCATTGCATTGCATTTAGCTACATCTGCTAGCTGTTATGCTATTTATTGGTATTTGTTGGTACAGGTACAGTGAATATTGATTCTATGACGGGGTAGCTGATTATAGTTTTACATAGTGCTTTATTGCGGATTTCTTATCTGCGCTGTCTTACCCTTGTTTATTACCACTGAGTCTGGCAGTACTCATTTTACTCCCTGCACCTTGTGTGCAGATCCAGGTACCTCTCAGCAGTGATCCAGTAGCTGTGCGAGGCGATGTGTGCGGGATAGTCGAGGTAGCTGCAGCGTCCGCAGGACCTGACTCCCCTTCTAGTTGTCATTTCTTATCTTGTTGTCTTTCTTTTCCGCACTGAGTTTGTTATAAACTTTATTACACTTATGTTCTTTAGAGGCTCATGACTCTTGACCCTTCGGTCTATGGGAGTTAGTATATTTTGGGACTTGGTCTCCCCGTTGTTGGTATAAGTATTACTATTGTTTCATATTTTGAAATGCTTAAATGGGTTAAAGAGAGCTTCTAGCTCCGTTGTTGATATTGATTGGTCAGGCTGGCTTAGCAATGTGCTGGGCGCCATCACGACCGGATTTGGGGTCGTGACAGGTTGTGTGGGGAAAAAAGAGGTGTGACAATTATCGACAAGGCCGAACCATTAGAAGCACACCTAATACATGCACATATAATGTTTCCCACCCCGGAGAAATAATGGGCTTGGATGTTACAAAAGTCTTTAGAACCATTCATTGTGTATATGACAAGAATGACCTTTTTGTCCACATTAGTTATGCATGTTTATAACGATATATTTTCCGTGCAATCCTGCAAACTTCTTATTGGTGTTATTGATAACCGAATCGTTAAGTCCCAAAAATTGATAAATCGAAAAAATCGAAACCTTATTGAAACAATAACGATAAGCATATATACAAATTGATAATCGATAAGTAATTATTGATAATGGTCAAAATCGAATGCACACCCTTAAGCCAAAGAGGGTAAGCTTGGAAGTATGCTACTAATATTTTGCTATTGGTGTATGTGGTAGAGTATACTAGTTGAATATTCCACTCTATCTTTGATCTTGTACTAGTTTTCTTAACATTTATTTGTTGTAAAAAATAATTAATAATATTTGTTGTACGACTTGGTAATCAGCAATGACGTAAAGGAGATTGTTTTCCTCGATTTTTGCCTTTATTATATGGAATTGAATCCATTTCTTTTTTCAGCTTCTTTCCTATTTTGTCACCAATTTTTGTTTCATCGGAAAAGCAACTCATAGTAGAAAACAAAGGGGAATTCAGAACCAAAATGTTGTTATTTTGGACTCAAAAGACACAAATAAATTTAAAAAATGAAAGTGACCATAATGTATATAACGCCAGAAAATCTGGTGCTATATAATAACTGTAACTGCACCATTAATATATAGCGTCAGGTTTTTTGGCATTATACTGACACAGTGATATAGCGCCAGAAAACCCGGCGTTATACCCTTTTTTTCCTAACCCTAGCAATAATAACAAAGTACAATAATTCAAAAGCGTATAGTGCCAACTTATTTGGCGCTATATATGTAAAAAAAAAAAAAATTCCCAGCTCTCTATTTTCTATATAAAGAGGTTAGAATCACATAGAAATGCATTCAAATTTTTATTAACCCTTGTTGCTCTTGTTGAAACGCCTATTGCTGTTAAATTCTACAGCATTTTTTCATTATGTATAAAGAGCATATGATAAGAGAGTTTCATTATATTGGGGGGGAGGGAGGGGGGTGAGGTTGTGATGTAGAATAACACTGTGGGCTACAGTTTACCTGCTAAGTGTCAGGTTAAATTGCCACTAATAATAGATTACGATACATTGATATCGTTGTTATGCATAAAAATGAGTGTGAGAAAACGTTTGGTGATACTTAAAGTAGCCAAAAGATATCCATATTCCGTCACTACGCAAGGGGTTAATTTTTACTCGGAGTTTAACATCGACGATCATGAAACTTTGCATGATTTTTTGAGGTCTCTGAACGAATGTCGGGATTTTTTCGTAATCACAATGTTGGAGATGTACGTGAAGGTCGAAGACGTTCCAAAAAATGAGGTTGTGTGTAGTAGAGATAATCCCCAGTCATCGGGTGGTTATTCTAGAATAGTTTTTACCGGGCAAGTTCCGGATGAAAGAGTTATCTTTGATTTAAACTTATCACCGTCGGTGAATGAGCAAGGAGAAAATAATTTATACCCTGCTTTCCATAACTCACAAGACGAGTGGTAAATTTCAATTTTCATTTGTGTTAATTATGCATATACTTATTATACTGAATTTGTAGTAATGCTTATATATTTAATAGGGGGTACCGACCGTATATAAAATTTACAAGTGGCCCACAGGGTAGTCATCACCTAATTGATAACGTCCATCATGAAATTTCATCACATTACGACTTGTAAGTGAAGTGGTTTACGCAAAATATGGAAATCATTTATTAATTTAGTAGCTTATATTTTTGTTGGTTGTGCAGTAAAAATGAGCAAGTTGAACTCACTCAATTTCCCGAAAATAATGTATTACATCGAGACATGGCAGATGCATAGAGTGAGGAACAGAACCGTGATTACGATAATAATATAGATGAATCCGGGGATGAGACACCCTTTGCTCGTGAGGATGGTGATGCAGAGGATGAGGAGGAAGGAACTAATTTGAAGAGAGACCCTCTTATACGAAGAGTGTATGAGTCCGAAGTGTCGTTTCATTCAAGAGAGATTCCTTACATTGATAACTTGCCAACCGTGTCGGATGTGGAAGCTCTCACAAGGGATTTTAATGAAATCCGGACAACAATGTGGGATGAGTCTAGCCCAACGGTGCTTACAAATGGGATGTTTTTTCCTGATAAAGCACGCCTAAGGGGCTTGTAAAATGCACAATGTAAAAGAGTGTCATGAGATGCAGGTATCAGAGTCAAGTCCGACGATATACAAGGTTGTTTGCTGCAGGTGGTTTAGTCCATGTACTTGGATGCTGCGTGCGACCAAGAAGAAGACATGTATGTGGAAAGTGGATAAATACATTCCCACCCACACATGCGAAATGGACACATTCAACGGGAATCACTTCAACTTGGATATTGACTTGATTTCTCTTGTTCTTATTCCACACATTGAACAGTTCATACGGTATAAAATCAAAGAGTGCATTACATCAGTCCATCAGGAACATGTACATACCATTACTAAAAGAAAGGTATTTATCGGGTGCAAACGAGCGTTTGAAATAGTGTATGGTAACTGGGATAAGTTATTTGCAGATCTTCCTAGGTACATGGCTGCACTGCAGCATTTCAACCACGGGACGGTTGTTGAGTGGTAGCTTGAGTGAAGTGAAGGTAAACCTGAATATATATTCAATTATGTGTTCTGGGAGTTTAAACCAACAATTGATAGTTTTTCGCATTGCCGTCCTGTAATATCCATAGACGACACTCATATCTATGGAAATTATAATATCAAGCTATTAATAGCCGTGACAGTAGATGCTAATGGACATATATTTCCTCTAGCTTTTGCTATTTGTGCCAATGAAAGCCAAGAGACGTGGACGTTATTTCTTAACCATATAAAAGAGCATGTTATGAAACAACATTCTGGTATTTGTCTAATCTCTGATCGGCACGGTGGTATCTTAAGTTTTGTGGATAACATGCCTGCATGGCAAGAACATTATGCCTACCATCGTTACTATGTTAGGCATTTGAAAGCCAATTTCCAGAAGGCATTTCCCAGTAAGGCTTTGCATGATTTGATGTGGATGGCAGCAACAGATCATCAATAACATAAATTTCGGAGGTACATGGATTATATCAGGCAACTAGACGAGGCATCCTATCGTTGGTTAATGCGACATGACCACGAAAAGTGGACTTTGCATGCGGATGGTGGCAGACGATGGGGAACTCTGACTACAAATGTGTCAGAGTCTTTCAACAGGTTATTGAAGTCGGCTAGAGGATTGCATCTCGCAGCCATGGTGCGGATGTCATTCAAGCAGATGGCGGAGATTTTGTTCAAAGATCTGCGGTTGTAACGCCATTGATAGAAAGGGGTGTTGAATTTATGCCTGTGACGATGACGAGATTTGAGAAATACAAACGACGAGCACATTGGCATTCATTTTTGCAGTATGATAATGAAAGAAATAATTTTGGAAGTTCGCACCGCTATCCATCGAAATCGAGGTAATAATGTGCATACTATAAATGAATCTACAAGGTTATGCTCTTGTGTAAAATGGTTCATCTACCACATGCCTTGCTCACATGTCATCAAGTGCTTTCAACAAGTTGGTTTAGGTGCAACCAACTATGTTGATCGACAATATAGTATTTTCAAATATGTATACACATATAGTGGTCAGTTGCAGCCACTGGGTACTGAGCATTATTGGTCTTGTGAACCATTTAAAATGGTATGCAAAAAGTCCTATTTGCGTAAAATACAGGTATAGAAGAGAATGCGTATACGAACCAAATAGATGTTAGTGATACAATGTGGTATATGCTTGCAAACAGGATACAACCGTTAAAAATGTCCTTTGGGTGACAACAGTAATCAAGCTCGGGGTGGATTTTCTTCTAGTGTACATAACTACCCATGAGTTGATGTTGTAATAATTAGTTATTATGTGTATGTTGGCTGATTTATGAAACAAAATTATGCTTGTAATAAAATAATTTTTTTCCAAGTCCAGCACATTACCACTCTTCTATGTATCAGAAAAATGAAGATGCTTTGACATTAACATAATTCAACTTTCACAATATTTGGTTTGGTTCTAGATAATGGAAGAAACATATTACCAATCTTGTTTTTCACATTTTTTTTGTTTTTCTTTATTTTACCTATATTTCTTATCTAAATGTAACACGAATTTCAATGAAGTAATATGTGTGTTGTCTTATCGAACTGAAAAATATGAACGAATGACATAAAGTAGACTTGTCAACATCATGATATTTAACACGCAAAATATAACGCCATCATACCTGGCGTTATGTGTGTGTTGTCTTGTCGAACTGAAAAGCTGACCGACTTGTCAATATCATGTTTTGTCATCATCATGATATTTAACACGTAAAATATAGCGCCATTATATCGGGCGTTATGTGTGTGTTCTCTCGCCTATAAATAACGAGCTTATTGTAGTCATTTTGTATGCTCAAAAATTTACTAAACACAATTATTTCATTAAAAGAAAGATATAATCTAACTAAAAGGAAATATTTCACAAATGGCTCAACCTCGTCCACCAATGTGTTATTGTGGAAAAGAATGCGTGATGCAAAGTTGTTGGGAAGGTCATGATTTTGGACCCTGCTACTGGGAGGGTATGAACCAGACTTACAAGATTCCCGACGAACCTATGTGTGAGTTTGATGAATGGGTTGATGAACTATGTTATCAGGAATGCCACAGAGAACAATTGCAAACTCTACATAATATGTGGTTATGCCAACTGAGAGTACAAATAAAAGCGATAGAATTATTACAAAAATGAGGGAGAAACTGAAGGAGGTAGGAGATAAAAAATAAAAATCAGAATGAAATTGTGCAGCACGGAAGGAACATAAAAAAAATATAAACGAGAACTTGCGGAGGTGAAGGCGGGAGTGAAAGAGTTAGAAGAAGAAAAAGAACAAATGGAACAACGATTTAAGTGGTTGGAGTGGAGAATAAATGACAGTCAGGACTAAACATTAACCTGTATGTGTTTAGTGTATTTTTCATATTTCATGTATTTTTATTATGTTGGCATGTTATGTTTGTGTTTGTGTTGTACTCATGTTTAAGAGGCATTTAAGTTTATGTTTAAGTGGCATGTTATTATGTTCGAAGGTTATGTTTTTGTTTGTGCTGTACTAATGTATGTGTACTAGTCGATGTGGCATTTAAGTTTAAGTTCTTGTGTTGTTATACGAAATAATAAAACAAATAGAGAACTAAAAAAGTAATGGCATATTCAATTAAATATTGTTGTTATAAAAAATTATTTACAACAAATACACAAAAAAAGGAAGGCCGACTCAATGTGTCCCGCATCCGGTGTGTCTCAATGTAGCCGTCGGCCTGAGGCGCATCCCCTCCCGTCCGGGTACGCTATTAAGATCATCATCATCAAGTTTTCTCTTTATAACAGGATACAGCGCAGGATGACATGTAACGGTGGTGCTATCAGGTCTAATAGAAGGCTACATATTAATATAAAACTTAGTTTAGAAAACTACATAATAATTCATAATAATTTATATTATCTTAACATAATCGTGTCTGGATCCTGAATGTAGTCATCTGTCGCAGCATCACATGAAGCCTGAAAAAGGAAATTAATATAGTGTAATAAAATAAATAAGTTATTGTTAAAACAAATTCAAAACTAATAAACTCATACTTGCGCATGTAAAGAGTTGTCATAACTCAGTTGGCGCCCGCTAAATAAATCTTGTGTCGGTGGACCCTCATCAGTGGTAGATGAAAAGTGTGCGTCTCCGGTCGCCACCGCTCAATTATGGCCGTGATCAAAGCATAGTCGATGGGGTCATCTGTGAAGGGCCTGGAGTGTCAAAAATTCCAAGGCTATAAGATGGCATGTCAGTCTCATGCATGCCACCAGCCATACCAGGAGCATCATCTCCCCCTTGCTGAACACCACCTCCTCGGGAAGCATGAGGTCGCCGGGCACCAACAGGTCGTCGAGCACCCACAGGTCGTCGGGCACCAACAGGTCGTCGGGCACCACCAACTCATGGGATACCACGACCTCGCTGGTACGTGGCTGGGTCAATATAATCATCCTCGTGTGCCAAATGCTGATCCGACCGGGCTCGCTGCAGTGTCTGGGCAGCCACATCCATTAATCGACGACTATAGTCCTGCATGACCACAGGATCGTGGACATTACTCTACATCTGGTGCCCCATATGATAGAAGGTATGCAATCCAATCTCCTGCACAAAATTAAAGAATGTAAACTACGTATTTTGGCACGAAATTACAGGTATATAACTAATTATAACAGAAAACATACTAGAGCCTCGTGTCTCCCGACGTATGGGACGTACCGATCTTCTGCCTGATGAACTGGGTTCTCGATAAAAAGTCGGGAAACAGTGCAGTACCATGCCATATAACCTTCGATAGGAAAGTGCTGCGAAGGTGGGATCAAGTCACCTCGCCTGTCCCAAATAGCCAGCTGAGCGTTAAGCCAGTCAATAAATGTGTCGTCCACCCTGGACCGATCATCCCTCTCATAATGTAAAGGATGCCATGCAGGCGGAGTCGGTATACGCTGCGGCAGGTTAAACTGACAAAAAACCCGCTCCGAGGCATGATGCTCCACAATATCGAGGCATGTGAGAGGGACAGAAGCCCTCCAAATATGTCGGCCAAATGTACAATACTGGCAGGGTAGCTATCACCTCCCCACTATACGGAGTCCAGATGAACTATCAAATAACAACACAAACCATTAGTATGCGCAACACTAAATTAAACAATAACCGGTACGATTAATAAGATATTCACATGTGTGTCCTCCATCAAATCCAACACATCCCTGATGCGGGGGAGATTATGATGGGCATCATACTCTCGTGCAAGTCTACGACGCATAACCCACCTACAAGCGAGAGGGAGATCCGGAATGTCTACATTAGCCGGTAGTTATTGTAGAGGTGGCCGAAGCTGCAGAAATCACTCTCAGACCCAAACCTAACATAGAAAGTTGATGTATAGTGTCAGATAAACTATAACTAGGTATAATTGTAACTAACAGACATATTCATTGAATATGTTTTCACCTGTAGAAGCGGAAAGAAGCCACAAACGTCTCTCTGTGTGCCCGTGGAAGCCTAATACATCTGCCTGTACAAAAATGAGAGGACAACACCACCCCAGCTGTAGCTGGCTGTATCCTCGAATCGGGTAATATGATGCAGAAAACAAAGGTTGACTAGGTTTCCTAAAGTGTTTGGGAACAAGACCCCCCCCAAATAGAAGGAGCAGCAACAATCTCGTATATCGTTGCACATCCACCTCCTCTGACTCGTCGGTGATAGTATCATGGAGCTGCACTAGGTGGTCTCTAATGGGGACTAACTGTATGCGGCTAATCCTAGACGCTACCTCCTGGTCCTCTAACATGAAACCAATGATCATGTGCAGCATAGCCCAATATGTTTCTCGCGGATAATATCTTATGTTCGCAGGAAGTAAAATAGGCAAGCCATCAGTAGACATGCCATATAAAATCTCTGCGTCCTGGAGTGTAATGGTGGCTTTGTCAATTGGCAGATGAAAAGTGTACATCTCCGGTCACCACCACTCAATCATGACCGTGATCAAAGCATAGTCGAGCTGTATCCGACCAATCCTAATAATCCGATAAAATCCCATCTCCTCCAGATGATGGACCATGCGGGGATGTAGAACGCGGGGAGGACTCAAAAACTCCCATAGTAGATCCACTCTCCTAGCCCAAAAAGTCTTTGTAAGCAACTGTCCCTCCCAGATATACTCAGATCTATGCTGGGACTGTGGGGCTAATAGATCCGTCGTCCGAGGGCCGGGATGTATAGGCGCATTCATGTCGTCAACTATAAAATCATAATTTTTAATAACTTAATTGTACAAATTATCATTAATAATTATATATTTTTTTATAATTTAAATTCATATTTTTTAATAACTTAATTGTACAAATTACTTATGCATGGGTTCCGGGCTCGATATTTTTTGAGGTCAGTGTCACCAAACTATCATTAACAGTTATGTTATTTTAATAATTTAAATTTATATTTTTTAATAATTTAATTTTATAAAGTACTTACGTATCGCTTTCGGGCTCGATATTTTTGAGGCCCAGTGACACCAAACTATCATTAATAGTTAAGCTTTTTTAATAATTTAACTTCATATTTTTTAATAATTTAATTGTACAAAGTAGTTACGTATGACTTCCGGGCTCGATATTTTTGAGTCCTAGTGGCACCTAACTATCATTAATAGTTATGATTTTTTTATAATTTAAATTCATATTTTTTAATAACTTAATTGTACAAATTACTTATGTATACCTTTCGAGCTCGATATTTTTGAGGCCCAGTAGAACCAATCTATCATTAAGAGTTATATTTTTTTTATAATTTAAATTTATATTTTTTAATAATTTAATTATACAAATTACTTACGTATGGCTTCCGGGCTTGATATTTTTGAGGTCCAGTGGCTATATCTTTTATTTTTAATAATTAAATATATTTTAATAAATTAATTGTATAAATTATATATATATATATATATATATATATATATAGAATGCGGGGATGTAGAACGCGGGGAGGACTCAAAAACTCCCATAGTAGATCCACTCTCCTAGCCCGAAAAGTCTTTGTAAGCAACTGTCTCTCCCAGATATACTCGGATCTATACTGCGATGTGGGGCTAATAGATTCGTCGTCCGAGGGCCGAGATGTATAGGCGCATCCATGTCGTCAACTATAAAATCATAAATTTTAATAACTTAATTGTACAAATTATCATTAATAATTATATATTTTTTTTGTAATTTAAATTCATATTTTTAATAACTTAATTGTACAAATTACTTACGCATGGGTTCCGGGCTCGATATTTTTTGAGGTCCAGTGGCACCAAACTATCATTAACAGTTATGTTATTTTAATATTTTAAATTTATATTTTTAATAATTTAATTTTACAATGTACTTACGTATGGCTTCTGGGCTCGATATTTTTGAGGCCTGGTGACACCAAACTATCATTAATAGTTATTTTCTTTAATAATTTAACATCATATTTTTTAATAATTTAATTGTACAAAGTAGTTACGTATGACTTCCGGGCTCGATATTTTTGAGGCCTAGTGGCACCAAACTATCATTAATAGTTATGGTTTTTTTTATAATTTAAATTCATATTTTTTAATAACTTAATTGTACAAATTACTTACGTATAGCTTCCGAGCTCGATATTTTTGAAGCCCAATGACACCAAACTATCATTAATAGTTATGTTTTTTTTTATAATTTAACTTCATATTTTTTAATAATTTAATTATACAAATTACTTACGTATGGCTTCCGTGCTCGCTATTTTTGAGGTCCAGTGTCTATATCTTTTTTTTATAATTAAAATTAATATATTTTAATAAATTGATTGTATAAATTATATATATAGAACGTGGGGATGTAGAACGCGGGGAGGACTCAAAAACTCCCATAGTAGATCCACTCTCCTAGCCCGAAAAGTCTTTGTAAGCAATTGTCCCTCCAAGATATACTCGGATCTATACTGGGGCTGTGGGGCTAATAGATTCGTCGTCCGAGGGCCGGATGTACAGGCGCATCCATGTCGTCCACTATAAAATCATAATTTTTAATAACTTAATTGTACAAATTATCATTAATAATTCCATAATTTTTTATAATTTAAATTCATATTTTAAATAACTTAATTGTACAAATTACTTACGCATGGGTTCCGGGCTCGACATTTTTTGTCACGACCCGGATTTCCCACCAACGGGAGTCATGATGGCGCCTACTAGTGGAAGCTAGGCAAGCCAACTGTTACTTACATTTTTTCATTAGTTACAACCTCTTCTTAAAACATTAAATAAAAACATGCAATTATAGCGGAATAATTAAACTTAGCGGAAGACTTAGTCAATTTTATCAAGTATGATATAGAAAACCCCAAACATGATACACTATCCAAGACTGGTGTCACAATACTCACAAACTTCTAAGAATAATACACACAATCGTCTGAAAGAAATTGTCACGACCCAAACCCTGGTCGTGATGGCGCCCAACACCATGTTAGGCAAGCCCGACCATACTATCCCTTAAACCAGCCAATTATTAATTCTAATTAATCAAGTTAAACTTAGAAAGCAAGTGATCATATCAAAATGACAAACGTAATAGTAAAAGCATACAAAATACGGTCCCAACCAAATCGTGATGTCACGAGTTCGAGCCTCTAGTGAATAAACATCCTAAAAGTCTAAGCAAGATGAAAGCAACAAAATGATAAGTAAGGAGAAAACAGGTTCTGCGGATGCCGACAACTACCTCGTAGTCTCCGAAAAAGTAGATAAGGATCAACAGCTACCATAACTCAACTGCTCTCGGGCACCTGCAAATCTGCACAAAAAGTGCAGGGGAGTGGGGTGAGTATATTTCAACTCAGTGAGTAATAATAATAAGCAATAACTGAAAGTAAGAACTCCTGTACTGTCACTATACAATTCTAAGGCAAACCCCCCACCGGTAAGTCATCACTACTATGAGTACTCTGATCTCAAGTCCACATCTATCTCAACAAGATCCCACACTGACCAAACCCTCACTCGTACCACTACGGTGTACAGTCATCTCAATACATGGAGATATATACATATGTCTATAATGTATAAGTGTTTAAGTATGTATAAGGATATGAATAAGTATAATGCTGCGGCGTGCAGCCCGCTCCAATACATATTCCATTTAACGTCGACGTCGCTCACTGGGGGTGTATACAGACTTCGGAGGGGCTCCCTAGGCCCAAGCACTATTATACTGCGGCGTGCAGCCCGATCCACACATGTATTACTGCGGCGTGCGGTCCGATCCAATATATATATATATATATATATATATATATATATATATATATATATATATATATATATATATATATATTCACAGACAAGGATGCAATGCAATGCACATAACCCCTACGGAGCGTAGCCCGATCCATTTAATGTCGACGGCGCTCACTGGGGGTGTGTACAGACTCCGGAGGGGCTCCTACAGCACCAAGCGCAATAATGCTGCGGCGTACAACCCGATCCTCATGTCATCTGCTACGGCGTGCATCCCGATCCATCCTCAGTCCACAACATGCATATGAGTCACACAACAGTTCAAATTATTTATTTATACCGCATAACGGGTTCTCGACCCTGTCCCAATTAGTATAGGATTGGCCTTCCAGGCCCACTCGGCTAAATCAGGGAATTTCCACCCTAAGTAATCAGTCTCTCACAGTACACACCTAGTAGTGGCTCTTAATATGCTATTCATCTAGTTTTACGGCTGAGTGTAAGTTCTCAACACGATATAAGGGCCACCTAGCTCTACAGGTCCCCTAATGCTCTACAGATCGGCACAAGGCCCCAAACATGGCTACCAGCCCAATTATACAGTTATAACCTCATTATCAGTCATAATACACAGTATACTATTAGCCGAGAATGACCAAGTCCAAGTCCCCAATCACAATATCACCACACCCATCACACGACGTGTGTCTCATCTCAACATAGCACTGTGAAGTGCTAGTACGTGGTTTTAAACCCTCAGTACATTATTTACTATCACCACTCACCTCGAACCGGTAGAAGCCTCAGTCCGCCTTGTGCTTGCCTCGCAAATAAATCTCCTCGGATGCCAAATCTGCTCAAAATAATAGAGAATACATCAATATATGCTAATAACACTCATCCCATTCGAAACAACTCAAGTTGCACCAAAACCCACTATGTTGTCAAAATCCGACTTTTGGTACGCTTCTCGAAAAATTACAAAAGTTACATATTCGGAACCCTCATCTCAATACGAGTCTATGAATATAAAGTTTTCCAAAATTAGACTCCGATTGCCCACTCAAATCGACATTTTACCAAAGCCCTGGCTTAGGCTAAATTCCCCCATTAATTCACCCAATTTCAGTGAAATAGAGGAGGATTTCAAGATAAAAATGCGTAATTGAACCATAAAACTCACCTCCGATGATAACCCGATAAACTCCCAGCAATTTCTCGTCCAAATTGCCCAATTCGCCTCTAAAAACCGAGCCCTAATGTTTTTATAACTTCTGAAAATTTTCCCTTCTGTTATTCTTATCACAGGCGCGATTTCCGCTTCTGCGGACAAAAATCCGCCTCTGCGATACCGCTTCTGCGACCAAATGATCGCTTCTGCGAAACCCAGGCCTAATTGGCCACTTCCGCTTTTGCGAACCACGGACCGCTTCCGCGCATCCGCTCCTGCGGAATCACCTCCACTCCTGCGGGCCTTATCACTTCTGCGCATCAGAGTCCGCTTCTGCGGACTTGCTTAGGCGACAAGTCTTCCCCTTCTGCGGATCCTCACATAACGAGCCCATACCGCTTCTGCGGTCTTACCTTCCCCACTAGCGGTGCCGCCCCTGCGGATTAAGATCCGCCTCGGCGAACCCCAGCGCTTCTCCGCTCTCTTTTCCGCTCCTGTGGACTCGTTCCTGCGCTCCCATTTCCGCAGGAGCGAAAACAACAGAACCAGCAAATCTTCAAACCTGCAATTTCCATGTTTTCCTCCCGTTTAACCTCCCGAAACCACCTCGGGTCCCCCGGGACCCCAACAAAAGCCACAAACATATTCCATAGCACCATACGAACTTGCTCCAATGATAAAAACACATACTTAATCACGGAACAACATCAAATTCAAGCAATTCAAGCCTAAGTTTGCATTCAAACTTCCGCAACTGACATTCGATCAAAAACCCGACCAAATGACCTCCGAATGACCTGAAATTTTTCAAGCACATCCAAAATCACCTAATGGAGCTACTGCAACTGTCAGAATTTCATTCCGACTCCCGGATCAAAATCTCACCTACCAATAGGATGTCGCCAAAATTCAACTTTAGCCAATTCAAGCCTAAAACTACACCGGACCTCAAAATTCACTTCCGATCGCTCTCCTAGCTCATAAATGACCTCCCGGAGCTGACCGAATCATCAGAATTCGATTCCGAGCTCTCTAACTCACAAGTCAACATCCAGCTGACTTTTCTCAACTATTCCTTCTTCTAAGAGACTATTTGTCTCCATTTCAACCAAACTCAACCCGGATTGACTCAAACTTACCCAACATGCATACCACAACAGCAACAAGCATATAACGGGGATTACGGGGTGATAACTCACATGATGACGGGGCGGGTCATCACATTCTCCCCAACTTAAGAAAATGCTCATCCTCGAGCGGGTCAAGAAACATACCTGGAGACTCAAATAGGTGGGGATATCTGCTCCGCATCTCCTGCTCGACCTCCCAAGTAGCCTCCTCCACGGGCCGACCTCTCCACTGCACCTTGACTGAAGCAATCTCCTTGGACCTCAACTTTCGAACCTGTCTACGCAGAATAGCCACTAGCTCCACATCATAAGATACATCACCATCAAGCTGAATGGTACTGAAGTCTAATACGTGAGACGGATCCCCGATGTACTTTCGGAGCATTGACACATGGAATACTGGATGAACGCTGGATAAACTGGGTGGCAAGGCCAACTCATATGCCACCTCTCCAACTCTCCTGAGTATCTCAAAATGACCAATGTACCTGGGACTCAGCTTCCCCTTCTTCCCGAATCTCATTACACCCTTCATGGGTGAAACCTTCAGCAATACTCCATCACCAACCATGAAAGACAACTCTCGAACACTAAGATCTGCATAACTCTTCTGGCGAGACTGTGCCGTGCGAAGCCTCTCCTGGATCAACTTTGCTCTATCCAGAGCATCCTGAACTAACTCAGTCCCTATCAATCTATCCTCGCCGAGCTCAAACCATCCCACGGGAGATCTACATCATCTGCCATACAATGCCTCGTACGGGGCCATCTGAATGCTCGACTGATAACTGTTGTTGTAGGCAAACTCAGTAAGTGGAAAGAACTCATCCCACGAACCACCAAAGTCGATCACACATGTTCGCAACATATCCTCCAGGATCTGAATAGTGCGCTCAGACTGCCCGTCTATTTGGGGGTGAAATGCGGTGCTCAACTCAACCCGCGTACCCAGCTCCCGCTGAAATGCTCTCCAAAACTGAGAAGTGAACTGAGTGCCTCTATCGGATATAATAGACACTGGGACCTCATGTAACCTGACAATCTCCCGAATAAAGATCGCCGCCAACCGCTCCGATGAGTATGTAGTACAAACTGGGATGAAATGTGCGGACTTGGTCAGCCGATCAATAATCACCCACATAGAACGAACTTCCTCGAAGTCCGAGGGAGCCCAGTAATAAAATCCATAGTGATCCTCTCCCATTTCCACTAAGGAATAACCATACGCTGAAGAACACCGCCCGGTCTCTGATGCTCATACTTGACCTGTTGGCAGTTGAGGCACCTGGCTACATGCCTAACAATATCCATCTTCATCCTTCTCCACCAGTAGTGCTGTCTCAAGTCTTGGTACATCTTTGTGGCACCTGGGTGAATGGAGTACCGCGAACTGTGTGCCTCTTCTAAAATCAACTCCGGCAAGCCATCTACATTGGGCATACATATGCGGCCATGCATCCTCAGAACACCATCACTGTCAATAGTCACATCCCTAGCATCATTTTGCATCACTCTATCCTTAAGGACAAGCAAATATGGGTCATCATACTGTCGCTCCCTGATGCGATCATATAAGGAAGATCGAGAAACAACACAAGCCAACACTCGACTCGTTTTTGAAATATCCAACCTCACTAGCCGATTGGCTAGGGCCTGAACATCATAAGCAAATGGCCTCTCCTCAACTGGGATGAAAGCTAGGCTGCCCATACTAACCGCCTTCCGACTCAAGGCATCGGCCACAACATTGTCCTTCCCCGGATGATACAAGATAGTGATGTCATAATCCTTAAGAAACTCCAGCCACCTCCGCTGTCTCAAATTAAGGTCCTTCTATCTGAATAGGTGCTGAAGGCTGCGATGGTCCGTGTACACCTTACATGAGACACCATACGAGGTAATGCCTCCAAATCTTCAAAGCATGAACTATGGCTGCTAGCTCCAAATCATGAACAGGGTAGTTCTTCTCGTGGGGCTTCAACTGACGAGAAGCATAAGCAATGACCCTACCCTCCTGCATCAACACACAACCAATGCCAACTCCTGAGGCATCACAATACACAGTATAAGGATCTGAAGCTGTCGGCAGAATCAAGACTGGTGCTGTGGTCAGTGCTGTCTTGAGCTTCTGAAAGCTCTCCTCGCACTCCTCGGACCATAAGAAAGGAACACCCTTCTGAGTCAATCTAGTCAAGAGTGAAGCAATAGAAGAGAACCCCTGAACGAATCGGCGATAATACCCTGCCAATCCCGGAAAGCTACGGATCTCAGTAACTGAGGTCGGTCTGGGCCAACTCTGCACTGCCTCGACCTTCCTCGGATCTACCTGAATACCATCACGGGACACCACGTGTCCTAAGAATGCCACGAACTCAAGCTAGAACTCACACTTGGAGAACTTGGCATACAACTTCTCCTCTCTCAATCTCTGCAATACAATACTCAAGTGCCGAGCATGCTCCTCCTGGCTACGTGAGTAGACTAAAATGTCATCAATGAACACAATTACAAATAAATCCAGATAGGGCCTGAACACACTGTTCATCAGATGCATAAATGTTGCTGGGGCGTTGTTCAGCCCAAATGACATCACAAGGAACTCATAGTGACCGTATCTGGTCCTGAATGCAGTCTTCATAATGTCGGACTCTCTAATCTTCAACTGATGGTAGCCTGAATGAAGATCAATCTTCGAGAATACCCTAGCTCCCTGGAGCTGATCAAATAAGTCATCAATACGAGGCAGAGGATACTTATTCTTCATTGTTACTTTGTTCAGCTGCCTGTAGTCAATACACATTCTCATAGAGCCATCCTTCTTCTTAACAAATAGGACCGGTGCACCCCACAGTGACACACTCGGCCGAATGAACACCTTATCTAGGAGTTCCTGGAGCTGCTCCTTCAATTCCTTCAGCTCCGCTGCTGCCATCCGATATGGAGGAATAGAAATAGGCTGAGTGCCTGGCACCAAATCGATCCCCAAATCAATATCCCTATCCGGCGGCATGCCCGACAGGTCTGAGGGAAACACATCAGGGAAGTCCTGGACAATGGGAACATAATCAATATTGGGAGTCTGGGCCTCGGCCTCCCGCACAAATGCTAAATAATAGAGACATCCCTTTCCAATCATTCGTTGGGCCTTGAGGAAAGATATTAACCTACTGGGTACATAATCAGCCGTGCCTCGCCACTCGATCCTCTGAATGCCTGGTATAGCCAAGGTGACTGTCTTAGCATGACAGTCCACAATAGCATGACATGGAGACAACCAGTCCATGCCCAATATAATATCAAAATCGATCATGCTGAGAAGAAATAGGTCCACTCGGGTCTCCAGACCCCCAATAGTGACCAAACAGGACTGGTATATATGGTCCACAACAACAGTATCCCCTACCGGGGTAAATACATGCACTGGCGGCTCAAGACACCCTCGGGTCGTGCCCAAATGAGGAGCAAAATAAGTAGACACATAAGAATAAGTAGAACCCGGATCAAACAACACTAAGGCATCTCTGTGGTAGACTGAAATAATACCTGTAATGACAGCATCAGAAGCAACGGCCTCAGATCGGCCCTGAAGAGCATAGCATCTAGCCTGTTCGCCTGATCGGCCTCCCCCCGAGGGCGGCCCCTAGCTGCCTGACCCTCACCCCTAGCTGGTGGGGTGGGTACTGAAGTAGAAGGACCAGATGACGAGGGCTGCCCCCTCTGCTGATAAGATCTGGAAACAAGATGGGGACACTCCCTACGGTGGTGCCCAAACTCTCTGCACTCGTAGCAACTCCCCGGTGCTGGGTACTGAGACTGATAAGGACCTCTGGCGCTGGAGTGGCCAGCTGATGAACTAGGCCGAGATGAACCCTGAGCGGATGGGGCCTATGAAGAACTCTGAGCTGGCATGGCACTGAGAGATGGCTGGCTCTGGTGCGAACCCTGATAACCCTGTCTAGAAGACCATCTGCGACGATCGGAGCGACCCGACTGCGAAGATGCGAAAGAGCGACCCCGCTCTGCTGACTCTGGCCTCTGGTCCGAGTGCCACTGGAACTAGCCTGAACCTCGAGGTCTCTTGGCCTCCCTCTCATCTCGCTCTCGGTGACGACGGCTCAATTGGTGAGAGGTGAGGGAGTAAAATCCCTGAAAAGCCTTGGGGTCTTAGGTTCGATTCCCAGTAGCTGCAGCTATGCGTGGAATGCTCCTATACCCAAGGGTAACAATTCCTTAGGCTGCGTGTCCATGTGTGGCACGGCCGGCACCGCCGCTGCGAGGGGTCCATGTGTGGCCATAGGCGGGGTGTTACAACGCATATCCTATCTCTAGGATCAAGGCACCCACTTCTCCAAGAAAATAGTGGAGAACTCTGGCCATGATAATGGTACTACCCCTGCCAGTCTACGACGCTCATAAGCCTCCCACCAAGCAAAGGCTCGCCCCTGGAACTGGAAGGTAGTAAAGGATACACCACTGGACTCCAAGATCCCTTCCGTACGGAGCATCCGAGTGCACTTGTCCAGAAAACCTTGGGTGTCCTCGCCTGGAGCACTACTAAAAAGAGGAGGAGGTAACCCGCTGAATCTCTCAAGATGACGCTACTCGTCGTCGGTCATAGCTGCGACCCTATCCCCATGAACCTGAATAGCTGGCTGTACTGGGACCACAGGCTGAACTGGAGGAGCCTCAGGTGTCTGCTGGCCCTGCACTGCTGGCTCTGGAGTACGTGCTGCGGGGGTTTGATGACCACCCCCGGTCCCTGATGTAGCTACTATGGTGGTAACTGAAATTTCATGTGACAGGCCAGTGCAAACCGCTAATATCTGAACTAGGGTCTCCTGTAGACCCGAAATAACAATGGGCACAACTGGTGCCTAAACTGGTACTGTTGGAGCCTCAGCAACTGGAAGCTGTGGGTCAGCTGGCACTGCCTCAGCTGCCCTACCTCCACCACGACCACAGCTGCATCCACAGCCTCTAGCAGGTGGTAATGGTGGTCATCCACCTCGTCCATAAGCTCAAGTTCTCGCCATCTGCGACAGAATAGAATGTCAAAGTTCAGTTTTAATCAACAAAATTGCATGACAAGAATTTCAAGAATTGAAACTTTCCTAAAAGGTTTGCAGCCTCCCGAGGATAAGCACATGCGTCCCCGTACCGATCCACGAGACTCTACTAAATCGGCTCGTGACTCGCAAGACCTGTTAACCTATACTCTGATACCAACTTGTCACGACCCAAACCCCAATTGTGATGGCGCCCAACACCATGTTAGGCAAGCCCGACCATACTATCCCTTAAACCAGCCAATTATTAATTCTAATTAATCAAGTTAAACTTAGACAACAAGTGATCATATCAAAATGACAAATGTAATAGTAAAAGCATACAAAATACGGTCCCAACCAAATCGTCGTGTCACGAATCCGAGACTCTAGTGAATAAACATCCTAAAACAATCAACTCTAAGCGAGATGAAATCAACAAAATGATAAGGAAGGAGAAAACAGGTTCAGCGGACGCCGACAGCTACCTCGTAGTCTCCGCAAAAGTAGATAAGGATCAGCAGCTACAACAACTCAATCGCTCTCGGGCACCTGTGAATCTGCACAAAAAGTGCAGGGGGGTGGGGTGAATATATTTCAACTCAGTGAGTGATAATAATAAACAATAACTGAAAGTAAGAACTCCTGTACTGTCACTAAACAGGCAAACCCCCCACCGGTAAGTCATCACTACTATGAGTACTCTAATCTCAAGTCCACATCTATCTCAACGAGATCCCACACTGACCAAACCCTCACTCGTACCACTACGGTGTACAGTCATCTCAATACACGGAGATATATACATATGTCTATAATGTATAAGTTTTTAAGTATGTTTAAGGATATGAATAAGTATAATGCTGTGCCGTGCAGCCCACTCCAATAGATATACCTGTGAGCACGTGATTTTTGCCCTATATGAGAATTACTCCCAAAAATTCAAAATAAAAGAGTTTTGTGTTGTTTGCAATATTTGTGAATTTTGTGTTATTTTTCTTGAATTGTTTGCATTTATCTGTGCATATTTATTTGTTTAAATAAATAAAATATAAAAAATATGTTGAATTTGTATATAAAATTCAAGTTTACAATTAAGAATAATTAAGTTTGTTTTACGAAAATGAAAAATCACAAAAAAATATGTATTTTTTGCATTTTTAGCATTTAAAGTCCAAATTATGCAATTTTATTTTAATTAATATTTAATTTTGTGTGATAATTATTATTGGGAGTTAATTAGTATTTTAAGATAATTTTGGTTTTTGTAATTTAATCTTAGCATTTCTTTTATTAATTAATAATAAAAAAAGAACAAAAATAGAAGAAAATTCGAAATTGGGCCAAATTTTTTAAGTAACCCCAAGCCCAAATCAATTCTACCCAACCCAAAACCCCAAGCCCAATCTAAACCCCCCCAAATCTGACCAAACAAGTCCTACCTCTTATTTTTTTTATCTTCATTTTTACACTACCCAAAAACAAAGACTAAAAACCCTAGACCTAGCCTCCACCTTACTATTCTTTCTTGTTCCTTCTTCTTCTTCACCTCTTTCCCCACGACCACCATGGCCGGCCACAGCCCCAACACCCCTCCCCGTCGTCCCCGACCTCGCTGCCACGACGAGCAGCATCTCATGGCTCACTGCCGACGACGAGCAGCGGCTCACCATGACTGCTGCGTCGTCTTCTATCCGAGAAGACACGACCATGCTCCATTATCGCCGAGCTCCAGCCCATCCATGGCTGCCGAGCTCCAGTCGCCATGGTTGTTGTTGTTGTCAAGCATGTCCCGAGCTCTTCTTCTTCATCTTTCTTTCATTTTTATTTTTCCGGCGAATGTATATACTATGTATATCTATGTATACTTTCTGTATATATATGTATATATGACTATATTATATGTATATAAATATATTTTTGTTTTTTTGGACAGTATATATATATATATATATATATATATATATATATATATATATATATATATATATATATATATATATATATATGTATATATATATTGGTTTTTTTTCGGATATTATATATTTATATACATATATTTTGCTTTTCGGGTAGTATATATGTTTATATATATATATATCATTTTTTTTATTAGACTCCGGAGGGGCTCCATCAGCTCAAGCGCTATGATACTGCGGCGTGTAGTCTGATCCACATATATACTATTGCAGCATGCAGTCTGATACATATATATATATATATATATATATATATATATATATATATATATATATATATTATATATACATATATGGGGGTATAAGTGTATATATGTGGTTGATTTCGGGTAGTATATATATGGGGCTATAAGTGTTATATACATATAAGTTATATATTTCGGGTAGTATATAAGTGTATATATATATATATTTTGTATATTTTCGGATTTAGATAGTATATGGTTGATTTTGTTTCTTTTGTTGTTCATCATGTTCTTGATTATTTCTTCATTTTTCATACTTTAATCATGTGTTTTGTTAAGTTGTTAATATAGAAATGTTATAGTTCAATCATTTTGCTTCTTAAATCTTGGTTGTAATGTTGGTAGATTTAATTTGAATATTAGATGATTATTAAGTTTATTAGATTGAATTTGGTTCTTTATTTTGCTTAATTCTAAATTCGGATTTTAATTGTAGAATTAAAATAGTTTGTTTGATATGTTAAGTTTAAGTGATTTGAAGTTACTTGTTTGTTGCTATTATGAATCTAGAAATTTTTGTTGTTAAAAATCATGGTGTTCTTGGTTGTTCATCAAGATTGTTAGAATTGTTGTTAAAATTGTTTAAGAATTGGTTAAATTTACTATATTTTGGTTGTTTGATTTAGGTGAATTGGTTATAGCTGATAAGGGTATAGTAGTAAATTTCAATAATTTTGGGGTTATTTTAGTCATTAAATTATAGTCAATTATTTGAATTAAAGTTATTTTGTCCATTAGTTATTTAATTATTGTTAAATTAAAGTGGGGACAAAACAAAAGATAGTGGTAATTAAAGTATTGATAGAATATGTATAGTGGAGAATAAAACATAACATAGTGGAATTTAAAGTTTGATTAAAATAAAATGAAAGTGGAAGTCTTACTTTTAATTTTTAATTAATAGTGGTTTATTTTTAATTAAATAAAAAGTTTAGGTCTTGCTTATATAAGAATTAGTATTCATTTGAGAAGGGAGGAGATGAAGGAAGAAGAAAAATTCTAGAGAGCAAAAAATCTGAAAAATCTTAAGAGTGTTACCAAATAGTGAACAAAAGAAAAACAAAACAAAAGAAAAACAAAAAAAAAACGAAAAAAAATCTAAAAAAAAGAGTGTTAGTTTTATTTTACAAAGTCTTATTTTGAAACTCAATTCTGGGATGTTGATTCTTATTGCTTAAATCCGGATACTGGTATTCTTGATTGTACTGCTGTTGCTGTGATATTGCTGTGTTGTTATTTGTTGTGTTGATCCCCGGGATTTCTTTTATTTCCAATATCAGGTACATATCTAATCATGTTTAAATGATAAGATGAATATATGAGAAAGATGAGAATTTTGTTGAAATTTTAAATAGTTTCTATTTCTATCTTCTTTTACAGATTATGTTTTAATAAATTCCATATTAATATTCTATAAGTTTTTGTGATAACTTTAAATAATTAAGCCTTCTTGGAGTAATAATAATTCACTTCTAAAAATGGTTATTAAATAGTATAATTATGAATCTGTTTATTAATGTTCAAATCATTTAGTAAATAAAAGGAAGAATGAATTACTCTTTTGTTAATCAAATTAATTAGAACTTCTTTAATATTGTCTTTAATAAATTAAGTTGTTAACATGTAGTTAAATTCAATAAAAATGTGAATTTTAATTATTTTTGCGTAAATTAGGCATTTAGGTACGATTTGAATTTTTCAATAACACAAGAATTGTTTCTTTTCAAGTTTAACCATCTCAAAATATAGGTGTAAATAATTAAGATTGATTTTGATTTTGGTAAATAGTTGTAAATAGTTAACAGTAAGGGTTTAATTCAAAAATAATAAAAAATTAAAAAAATTGAGTTTAAGTTAGTTGTAAGATAATTGGTTTAGTTTGTATATATATATATATATTAGTTGTCGATTTTGCACTTTTATTTTTATATTTATTTAAGTAATGTTTATTTTATTAAACATTTATCTAAATATAACAAATAAAATATATTTTTTTTTAGTTTATAAAAAACGAATTTAAATAAAATTATAGTCAATTTATAATTGCTGTTTTTCTAAAAAATAAGCTTAGTTTTGAACAATTTGAAATAAAAAATGATTTTTACCATATAAGCTTTAATTGTTATAATTTTGATAGTTTTTGAATAAATGATTTTTATTGGTTTTTTTTTTCTTTTATTTATTCAAGTTTTTAATATTCTTCTAAATTAGCTTCTTTTATTATTAAGTTGTGAAATTTTGTATTTAACAAAATAATAAAATAATAATAATAATAATAAAATAATAAATAAAACAATTTCGAATTTTTTTTTTTTTTTTTTTTTTTTTTGTTTCATTAAGTTTTTTTTGTCATAAATAAGATAAGTATTGCATTTTTAATTTCTAAATTAATTATGAGATTTCTTTATTTATAAAAAAACTAAAAAATAGGAAATGTAGTCATTTTAGAATTATATTGTTAATAAAAGTGAGATGAGCCTCGCCGCACAAAAATACACAAATTGCGACAGGCCTGGAATGTTTGATGTTACGAAATCGATTAAGGCAAAAACAATATAGCAAATGTAGTACACACAAAGTAGGATTGGACTTTAATAAATTAAATTGGGACGAGCCTCGCCCGATTTAAAATAAGCGGGGCCCCCATTTAGTAATGGTTTAACATAACTAGACTCGGGAAGACTATATAGCTAATTCCATAGTCTTACCCAAAACAATTAAAAGCCGATAGACATCATTTAGGGCACGATTTTAATATACTTTCCATTGAACGAGTGTGCACTTGGTGCGACTCAAATCCAAATCTCGGTAAAGCCGAAATACATCAAAAGTCATAGGCGTACTGGTTGCGGTATGACTCGAGGCGTGTTTTCGCAATACCGCAAATTCCTAAAAATAATATTTAACGTAAAAACACATTATGTTGTTAAAACTTATAATTGAGTCAAACAAAAGTCAAGAACGACAGTGGAGCGACCGTGCTAAAACCACGGAATCCGGGAGTGCCTAACACCTTCTCCCGGGTTAACAGAGTTCCTTATCCGGACCTTTGCTTCGCAGACATTCATAAGAGTCAAAATTCCTCGGATTCGGGATTAACCGGTGACTTGGGACACCATTGTCATTCCCAAGTGGCGACTCCGATTAATCTCTAATAAAATCCCGAACCGATTGTCCTTAAATTGGAAAAACTCCTTCCCTTACGTTATTTTATCCGTCTCGGGTAATTGAGCGTCGGGGTATACCCTACAAGTGTATTTATACGCATTTAAGTGTGTTGGGGTAGTAAAAAGGGAGGTGTGACAGCTCTGGCGACTCTGCTGGGGATCCAACCCTGAATTTCGATTTCAGGGTTTAAGAACTCGAGCTCCTTAGAACTGCCGTTTGCGTTTTTTTTGACTTCATTATATGATTTGAACAACATGCTATGTGCTTTATCGCTTTTGATATTATGTGAACTGTATATATAAAATTGTGCCGAAAACCCTTCTCTCTTCTCCCTCGGGGATGTGCTTACTGGTTGAGACTCCCCTTTCTGTTAAAGTCACCTTAAATTAAGAAAACAGAGGCCGGATAAGTTACAAAGCCGATTGACTCCGCGGGTCACCGGTACGTAGCCCCTTCCTCGATTCGAGTTGTCCGCTCGGGTACACGGTCTAGCAATCCATGAAACCATAAGATTTTGAACATAGGTCTAGGACGATTATTTGCATCATATTTGACTTAGGGGACTCAACACGGGGGTTGGGTCCGTCTGGGACAGGTGACCCGGTATTGAAAAGACCGAGCATGCTATGTGTTGCATTTTATTGTCCTTGATCGTTATGCGGACCGGCGAAAATCCCGAGATTGGAAAAATTATTGAAAAGGAAAAGAGAGAGAAGAAATTAAGGATTTATAGAAAATAGGTACCTGGAAAAATCGAAAATTTGAAAAAATAGGAGGAACAGTTTTTGTTGAAAATAATTAGTCAAATAATCTGACCGAACTACGCAGGTTTGATTCTCGCCATTAGGTGTGATACGTAGGCAACCCTTAAACGGGTCCAACCACACATTTTTTTTAAAAAAAAAAAAAAAAAGACCAAAAAGATTTTCCTTTCAAATAATCGAGGTAATCGCTATTTTTGGAAATGGCCGAATGTTCCGAAAGGACGCCGGAAGGTTGTTTTGGCAAAAATGGCCACTTCGAAAGTCATTTTCTTTCCTTTCCTTCAAAAATGAAAACTTGCATTGAAAAAGATTTTCCTTTTTTCTAAATAAAATCGCCTTAATAAATGTGCAGGACGAGCACAATGATGAATGAGCATTTTTCCCTAAATAAAATCCCTTTGGAGCTGAAATTATGGTGGCAAGACATGGGATCCGATGGTCAAGACTGGGTCAAAAAGTACTTGAAAGGCCTTACGGGTTTACTAGACATGGTTCCGCGAGGTGATGTGGTTAGAGCGTTGGTCACGTTTTGGGATTCGGCACACAACGTATTTCATTTCCCAGATTTTGAACTTACCCCGACTTTGGAGGAGATTGCCTTTTACATTGGGAAGACCGAGGTTCCGCTAAAAGGAAAATACCCGGTATCTCCGAGGACGGTGACAGTACATCGCTTCCTCGACTCTTTGAAAATTGCCCGGAATGTTCATAATAAAGATCTGGCCAACGGGTTTTGTTCTTTAAGCTTCATCTACAATAGGTTTGGACACGTTGGGGGTTTCAATGATCCTTCCAACAAATTATGCTGTAAGTCCAACCGGGCGAAATGGGAAGAACACCGGAGGTTCGCATTTTTGGTGGCATTTTTTGGAGTTGTTGTATTCCCGAGGAAAGATGGACATATCAATATAAAAGTCGCCGGTGTAGCTACCACACTGATAGTACAAGAAAACAGTACTCTGGTACCGATGATTGTTGCGGATATCTATCATGCTCTGACTGCGTGCAAAGCGGGGGCTAGCTTCTTCGAGGGGTGTAACTTGATCTTGCAAATCTGGCTAATTGAGCATCTGTGTCGCCACCCTTCATTCTCGAGCTATGGTTCGGCCGATCGGACATGTTTGGAAGAGTTCAATGCGAGGACAAAAGAAGTAAAGTTGCCGGAGGGAGTCCAAGGTTGGATTGTGTATCTTCGATCACTAACTGACGGTCAAATTGATTGGACGTATGACTGGTTACCTCTCGACGAGGTGATATACATGCCAACAGAGGGATCGCCATTTTTGATCATGGGTTTGAAGAGTATACAACCTTACGCCCCATACAGAGCCCTGCGACAGTTGGGTCGGTGTCAGATTATTCCAAGAGATGGGGACCTCAGTGTGCAAGCTGTGAAGATTGGTCCGGACGGGCAATTCCGGAAGCAAAAATCCGGCAAATCTGGAATGAGTGCCAAAATTTGAAGATTGATACTTGTGTGCCGAATAGAGCAAAGGGGGAGATGTCACCTGGATACTCCACATGGTACCGACGAGGGGTTGAACACGAACGTCTTTCAAAGAGACCTCACTTGCAAGACCTGATAGAGCAATCCGAGGAAAATCTGAAATGGGCGGCCAAGGAAAAGGAATATAAGGCCAAAATCAGTCTGTTGGAAGATAAGCTGAGAAATCTTCATTTCGAAAGCGGTTTACAAGCGGCATCCGATGAAGTGGAGAAGAAGCAGTTGAAGAAAGAGAATGAGATGTTGAAAGCTCAAATGGCTCAAACGAAAATTGCATCCGAGACCACAGTTCGCTCGGCCCGGGATGAAAAGTTAATTGAGATTCTCCGGCGAAAGGTAAATGACTATAGCTTCGATTTGGATAAAACGGAGAAAGAGTTAGTCATGGCTCGGAAGCAAATGGACAAAGATGTTGAGAAAAGAGCCAAATTGGTTCAACAACTGCAAGACAAGCATGATGTTGAAGTAGCCCAGCTTAGAAAGAAAATAATTTCAGCCACGGCCAAGAGCAACAAGATTATTAAAGATCTTGAGGAAGAAAGAGAATATTGCTACACGACCATGGCTAGATTAGAATTGGAGCTACAACAGGTGCAAAAGGACAACCAACATGTCTTGGACGCTCGCAATCAACAAATAAGCCGGTTATTGCAAGAAAAAGGGGTCATCAGAGAAAAGATTGTTCGCATCGCCCAGTACATCACCCGGAAGACTCAACTTTGTGAAGAGATGTCTCGAAGGACTTTTTTATCTGCAGTGAAGTTCTTCGTTCAACAAGTCATGGCCGACCTGGATAGGCTTCAAAGGGGTTTAGCATATAGGCCCGCGGCAAGGCCGAACGATGCCTCGCGGGCACTAGGTGCATTAATGTACTCTTAGGTCATGCATCATCTTTTATTTTTCTTTTTTAAAAAACATCACTTTGTAATCAAGGTTTTGAATTATCAATGAGAAAACAAAGTGTTGTTACCAATTCTTTTTGCTTTATATCATTTCCTTTATATCCGCTAGGCAAATAAATAGGAGCGTGATTATGAAAACGGCAAGGAAAAAGAGAGAAAAGAAAAAGCAAGAAAAGAAAAAAAAAGAGAAAAAGCAAGAAAAGAGAAAAAGCAAAAAGAAAAGAAAAGAAAAGAAGAAAATAAAGAAAGAAAACAAAAAGAGCGGAAAAAGAAAAAGATGATTGAAATGAGCAGCGGCCGGGATGATGCATAACGACTCGAGCAAATGTGTTTGTTTTTAAAGTCGTTACATCTTATTCATGCGCTAACAACTAACAAGTGTTGATGTTTGTGAGTCCAGATTTTCTAGGCAACTGGCATACTGGCTACCCACTCATACAACACCAGATCCAAAAAGATGACAAAGGCTGTATCCCAGGAGATCGAGGCAACCATTGTAGACCCCGCTCACGAAGAAGAGATCGTGGATGTGGCAGGGATGAAAGAAGAAAAGTACAAGCTAAGACAGCATATGGCTGAAATGTACCAGGCTTGGTCAAGAGGTCAACCACTACCAGCCTACCCTGCTAACCCTGCATATGTCCCTCCAACCAATCCTAACCCCGAGCCACCAACAATGAACTCGTCTTCCACTTACCCCGACTACCCTCACTACTATGCTTCCACCTCCCAAATGCCACCACCTCCAACCAAGCAAGCACCACCTCAGGTTCCACAAGTTGCTCCTGTATATGTGGCACCTCCGCCCGCTGTTATCCACAAATCCTCTAGCGAACCAATGTTTCATATCCAGGATTCTCACTACTACCCTCCGGAGCCGACTTTCAGACAACACGAATCTCATGCTACGATGATAGAAGCGAGTGCCGGGCAGGAAGAGATGGCTCGGAAAGTGAAAAGCCTTGAGAATGCTTTCCGCAATATGCAAGGACTGGGGGGGCAAGTAAGTGTAGCCTACAAAGACCTGTGTTTGTTTCCTGAGGTGCAGCTTTCTGCGGGATTTAAGTTGCCAAAGTTCGACATGTACAACGGACACGGGGATCCGGTAGCTCATCTAAGAGGATACTGTAGCAAGATGAGAGGCGCGGGAGGAAGAGATGAATTGTTGATGGCGTATTTCAGTCAAAGTTTGAGTGGATCAGCTCTGGAATGGTATACCCGACAGGACCACACAAGATGGTTCGTTTGGGATGACTTAGCGCAAGCTTTCGCTAGTCACTTTCAGTACAATTTGGAGATCATACCCGACAGGTTATCCCTTACTAAGCTGGAGAAAAAGCCAGGAGAGAGCTTTAGAGAATACGGTTTTAGGTGGAGGGAACAGGCCGCTAGAGTGGATCCGCCAATGAAAGAAGGAGAGATGGTGGATTGTTTTCTGCAAGCTTTGGAGCCAACATACTACGGCCATCTAGTGTCTGCAATCGGGAAAAGTTTCAACGAAGTTGTGAAAATGGGAAGTTTTGTAGAAGAGGGTTTGAAGACAAACAAGATTATGAGTTTTTCGGCTATCAAAGCCACCAATCAAGCTATACAGAGTGGAAGTGGAGGAGTGATGGGAAAGAAGAAGAAAGAAGAAGTGTCAACCATTGAAAGCAGGTCATGGAGTCGCAACCCACATTATAACCCACCAAGACCCTACCGCCAACACCCACCAAGCCCGCCAACTACATATAATCCACCACCACCATCTTACCCACCAAACCCCTACAACACACCAAGCCCATATAACCCACCACCACCACCATACCCACCAACTGTCCCACATTACCACCACCCTCAAGCCCAAGCCTACCCACCACCACCACCCCACGTATGGAGAGCTCAAGCTCCACACAATGTGTACCATACCCAAAACACATACTCAACCCCTAAACCTTACCGCAACCAGAATAGACCCAGGCCAGACGTTGATTGGAGAAACAAAGCAAGAAAAACATTCACTCCTCTCGGAGAATCATATACCAGTCTTTTCCACAGGTTGAAAGAATTGGGGATGTTGAGACCAATCGCACCAAAAAATCCGAATCCACCCCCGAAAAATCTTGATTCTTCTGTCAAATGTGAATATTGTTCAGGAACGTTGGGCCACGATACTGAGAAATGCTGGCAATTAAAGAATGCCATTCAAGATCTTATCGATGAGAGGAGAATTGAAGTACAGGCTCCCGAGGCCCCAAACATTACCCAGAATCCATTGCCGAATCACCACGAAACGAATATGATAGAGCTGGTGCAGGGTGATGGCAATCAAAAACCATCTCAAGCCGTCATGATGATAAAGTCGAGTGACAAGTTAGAGAAAGAAATTGTGAAAGAGGAAGCAATTGTTGAGAAACCAAAGCCAGTAGTGATGGGAGGTTTAAAGGTGGTAGTTCCAGGTGCAAAGACGATCGTGATTGTGAAAGGAGCAAGTGCAGAGCCAGTAATCATAAAACCAGTAGTGCAAATGCCAGTGGTGAATACAAAGACTGTGCCTTGGGACTATAACAAGGTAACAGTAGTTTACAAGGGAAAAGAGATTTCTGGTGAAATTAATGAGACGCATGGACTCACACGATCTGGAAGGTGTTTTGCTCCAGAGGAACTGAGAAAGATGAAGACGGTGAGAGAAAGTCAACTGAAGAAGCCAGTGTCGGAGGAGGAAGCAGAAGAATTTCTTAAGAAAATGAAGTCGCAAGAGTACTCAATGGTTGAGCAGTTAAGAAAAACCCCGGCCCAAATTTCTTTGTTATCTTTGTTGATACATTCAGAAGAGCACCGGAAGGCTCTTATGAAAATTCTAAATGAGGCTCATGTTCCGGAGAAGATTTCAGTGTGTCACTTGGAGAAGATCACTAGCAAAATTTTCGAGTCTAACAGGATCACCTTTTCTGATAGGGAGCTGCCGGTGGAAGGAACTGAACACAATAAAGCATTGTACCTCACAGTAAAGAGTGAAGAATCAGTCGTGACCAGGGTACTGATTGACAATGGATCGAGTGCCAACATTTGCCCGCTGTCGACTTTAGGGAAGCTGAACATTAGCCCGGATAGAATTCGGAGGAACAGTATCAATGTAAGAGGGTTTGACGGCGGAGGTAAGAACACGCTGGGAGATATTATTTTGGAAGTGACCATCGGTCCCGTTGATTTTACGATGGAGTTCCAGGTGCTTGACATTGCCGTATCATATAACCTGCTGTTAGGTCGACCCTGGATTCATGCAGCTAAGGCAGTACCATCTTCTCTACACCAGATGGTCAAGTTTGAATGGGAACAACAAGAGATTGTTGTGCACGGGGAGGAAAATGCTTGTAATGTGGTAGCTCCTTTTGATGATGCTAATGGTGATAGAGGTCCTTGGGTCTACCAAGTGACGGATGCTGTTGAGGTGAATAGAATTGCTGAAGGAGAAAAGTTATCAACCCCGATGTTGGCACCAACTGCTGTAATGGTGGCCAGAGAAATGCTGAAAAACGGATTTGCACCGGGGAGGGGATTAGGCAAAACACTGCAGGGAGTCACTCAACCAGTTCAGCTTCCGGAGAATAAAGGTACATTCGGCTTAGGATTCAAACCCACCTTTGCCGATATCCAAAGAGCCTCTAAAGCCAAGAAAAACTGGACCTTGCCCAAACCCATACCCAAATTATCCGACATCTTTATCAGGCCTGGTACAAAACATCAACCATCTGCTGCAGCAAAGTGCATTGAGACCCAACTTGATGAAGAAATGCTTGGTTTCAAGAAATTGTTTTGGGAGGTGAACACGATTGAAGCAAGGGAAGGCACGAGCAACATGGACGTGCAACTTGTGGGGCCCAAAGTCACATTGAACAATTGGGAAGCTACTCCTTTCCCTATCAGGAAGGAGTCTTGGTAGTTAGCTCAAAATTTCATCATTGCTTCCCCGAAAGTTGTTATTTTCCCCATTCCCCTCATGAAAAAAAAAAAAAAATCACCATGTATCCCGAACATTGTTCGTTTCTTTTTAATTAATGAAATGCAGTTTTTCCTTTTTCTTCACTTTTGCCTTATTTTTCTTTATTTTTCCTTTTGTACAGTTTTGCATGTGTTGATTCCAATGCCATGTCATGCGTGAAGGATTCTAGACCCAGTTCTGACAATCACGCTACTATACAAGAAATCGAGGAAGATAGTGAAATAGAATGTGAGGATGAGGAAGCCATGGAGGAAATAAGTAAGGACATGAAACAATACGAGGAAAAACCCAAGCCGAATCTGAGTGATACGGAATTTGTAAATTTGGGGAGCGAAGATGATGTCCGAGAAACAAAGATTAGTGTGCATTTGGAGGCACCCCTCAGGGATGAATTGATAAGGTTGTTACATGAATTTAAGGACATCTTTGCCTGGTCCTATGATGACATGCCCGGGCTTAGCACGGATTTAGTGGTACACAAGTTGCCTATCTACTCTGAATGCCGGCCAATAAAACAAAAGCTGAGAAAATTCAAAACGGACATTAGCGTGAAGATAAAAGAAGAGGTGAATAAGCAGTTCGAGGCAAAGGTCATAAGAGTTACCAAATACCCCACCTGGTTGGCAAATGTTGTGCCGGTCCCGAAGAAAGACGGCAAAACCAGAGTGTGTGTAGACTATAGAGACCTCAACAAAGCTAGTCCGAAGGATGACTTCCCATTGCCAAACATTCACATATTGATCGATAATTGCGCCAAGCATGAAATCGGTTCGTTTGTGGACTGTTATGCGGGTTATCACCAGATCCTGATGGACGAAGAAGATGCTGAGAAAACTGCCTTCATTACACCTTGGGGAACGTACTGTTACAGAGTAATGCCGTTTGGATTGAAGAATGCCGGGGCAACTTACATGAGGGCAATGACCACAATGTTTCATGATATGATGCATCGAGAAATTGAAGTATATGTGGATGATGTCATCATAAAGTCCAGAAAACAACCTGATCATGTGAAAGATTTGAGGAAGTTTTTCCAAAGACTCCGGAGGTACAATCTAAAACTCAATCCGGCGAAGTGTGCTTTTGGAGTACCTTCAGGGAAACTACCGGGGTTTATTGTGAGCCGGCGAGGTATTGAACTGGATCCATCAAAGATCAAAGCTATTCAAAGTCTACCTCCGCCGAAGAACAAGAAGGAGGTCATGAGCTTATTAGGAAGGTTGAATTACATTAGTCGGTTTATTGCTCAATTGACATCAACATGCGAGCCGATTTTCAAGTTGTTGAAGAAAGACGCAGCAGTGAAATGGACCGACGAATGTCAGGAAGCCTTTGACAGGATCAAGGAATATTTGGCCAACCCTCCGGTATTAGTTCCTCCAGAACCAGGACGTCCTCTGATTTTGTATTTGACGGTGCTTGGATAACTCTTTCGGTTGTGTACTGGGTCAACATGATGAGACAGGCAAGAAAGAACAAGCCATCTACTACCTCAACAAAAAGTTTACATCCTACGAGGTGAAGTATACCCAACTGGAGAGAACTTGTTGTGCATTGATCTGGGTGGCTCAGAAGCTAAAGCATTATTTGTCAACATACACCACGTACTTGATATCACGGTTGGATCCTCTCAAATATATATTTCAGAAGCCTATGCCTACGGGAAGACTGGCCAAATGGCAGATTCTGCTCACAGAATTCGACATTATCTATGTAACTCGTACGGCAATGAAGGCACAAGCTATTGCGGACCACTTAGCCGAAAATCCGGTGGATGATGAATATGAGCCATTGAAGACATATTTTCCGGATGAAGAAGCAATGCTTGTCGAGGAGATGGAGCAAGAGGAGAGGCCAGGATGGAAAATGTACTTTGACGGAGCTGTCAACAGCAGGGGCGTTGGTATCGGAGCGGTACTCATTTCAAGTACGGGTCAACACTATCCCGTCACAGCTCAGCTTCGATTTTTCTGTACCAACAATATGGCCGAATATGAGGCGTGCATCTTGGGATTAAGGATGGCAATTGATATGGGTATTCAAGAGATTTTGGTCATGGGTGACTCGGATCTCTTGGTACACCAAATTCAAGGGGAATGGGAGACACGAGATTTGAAATTGATACCATACCGGCATTGTTTGCACGAGTTATCTCAAAGATTCCAGAGTCTATAGAGTTCAAGCACATCCCAAGAATGCACAATGAGATTGCGGATGCTTTGGCCACATTGTCCTCTATGTTGCATCATCCGGACAAGACATATATAGATCCACTCCAGATCCAAGTCCGAGATCAGAATGCTTATTGCTTCGCTGTGGAAGAAGAGTCGGATGGAGAGCCGTGGTATCATGATATTAGGGAATACTTGAAAGCTGGCAAATACCCGGAGCAAGCCACCGGAGACCAGAAGAGAGCCATCAGGCGTCTAGCCAATGGATTTTTCTTCAGTGGAGGAGTGGTATACAAAAGAACACCAGATCTGGGTTTATTGCGGTGTGTAGATGCACAACAAGCAAATGAAATCATGATTGAAGTACATGCTGGAGTATGCGGACCCCACATGAGCGGATATGTTTTAGCAAAGAAGATTTTGAGAGCGAGGTACTACTGGCTCACTATGGAGCGTGATTGTATCAGGTATGTAAATAAATGCCATCAATGCCAGGTACATGGGGATCTGATCCATTCCCCGCCTTATGAGTTGCACACAATGTCAGCACCTTGGCCCTTTGTTGCTTGGGGCATGGATGTCATCGGCCCAATAGATCCAGCCGCTTCTAATGGGCACAGGTTTGTCCTGGTTGCAATTGATTATTTCACCAAGTGGGTCGAAGCTAAGACATTCAAGGCGGTGACGAAGAAAGCGGTGGTGGATTTTGTGCACGAGAATATCATATGCCGATTTGGAATCCCCAAGGTGATTATCACAGACAATGGAGCCAATTTAAACAGTCATCTCATGGCGGAAGTTTGTGAAAGGTTTAAGATCACGCACCGCAATTCCACACCCTACAGGCCAAAGGCGAATGGAGCAGTAGAAGCGGCGAACAAGAATATCAAGAAGATTCTCCGAAAAATGGTGGAGGGATCCAGACAATGGCATGAAAAGTTACCCTTTGCTCTCATGGGTTACCGCACGACGGTACGTACTTCTATCGGAACCACACCTTATACCCCTGGTGTATGGAACAGAGGCCGTTATACCCGCAGAAATAGAAATACCATCATTGCGAATTATAGCCGAATATGAGATAGATGACGATGAATGGGTAAAGGCCCGATTAGAACAGTTGAATTTGATTGATGAGAAGAGATTGGCCGCGATCTGCCATGGACAGTTGTATCAGCGGAGAATGGCCAGAGCATATAATAAGAAGGTACGACCTCGAAAGTTTGAAGTCGGACAACTGGTATTGAGGCGTATCTTACCACATTGGGCGGAGGCAAAAGGCAAGTTTGCGCCGAATTGGCAGGGACCGTTCGTGGTATCACGGGTGTTGTCCAATGGAGCATTATATTTAACGGATGTTGAAGGAAAGTGCGTAGAGACTGCTATCAATTCAGATGCGGTCAAAAGATACTATGTATGATTCCTTTTCAATTGTATGTTTGTATTTTGTTGTGATTTTGGAATTGAAATGATGAAGGCATTTTATTCTCTATCCAAACACTTTATCCATTGATAACCCCTTTGAGCCTTAATGAATGAATTCTTTCATATCCCTCTCTCGGAATCGCTCTAGTGCAACAAGATCGAAATTGCCAGAATGGAAAATGAAATGATGGAAAAAATGAAAAAATGATAAAAAAAAATGATGAAAATGAAAAAAAAAATAAAAAAAAATGATGAATGAAAAAAAAGAAGAAAAAGGCAAAAATCGGGAAAAAGTCAAAAAGAAATCCATCTAACTTTTGAAGTTGGGTGAACTACGTCCGACTTGATCCCGAAAGGGTACGTAGGCAGCCTCTCTGAGGTTCAGTCACAATAAAGGAAAAATCCAAAAATTCCCCACATATTGAAACTGGGGCAGAAGTTATGTTTAATAATTCCGAGAGTTGTAAATATTTTTAACCCTCGTTGAAATTTTGAGCCTTTATATCTTTCTTTCTTAACCCGTCCAAAAGCCACGTTACAGTCCAAAGAAAGACCTTCTGATCAATTTTGAAATGATAACAAAAAAGGAAGAATGAAGCATCGGATAATACCCGTGGTACAGAAAACAAAATACAAAAAGGAAAAATGGAAAAAATAAAAAAAATGAGAGAGTCTCATCGGTGAAAACCTTAACCGGCACCGTGAGGCGATTGTGAGATTGAGAGAAATAAAATGAGAGAGTCTCATCGGTGAAAACCTTAACCGGCACCGTGAGGCGATCGTGAGGTTGAGAGAATAAATGAGAGAGTCTTATTGGTGAAAACCTTTCGAGGCACCGTAAGGCGATCGTCAGAAAAGAGAAAAGGCAACAAAAAAGAGTATCGGTTTGGGTCAAAGGCAATTTGGAGTCAGAATAATGATTGGAACGAACTGGGTCGGAGTTTAAATACATGGCATGGTCGGCGGAATCAGCCAACAAATACCCAGATAAGTTCCGTCATCTCTCCAAAATACCCTTACCTTTCTTTCATTTTTTCTGCATTTCATTGTTTACCCTTTTGAGAGCTAACTACCAGCTCCTGATAACGGAAGTTGAAACAACACTGGATCAGAAAGGATAGAAGATCGGGAAAGGAATAAAGAAGCTTGGCAAACATGGCCAAAGGAAAAAGAAAACAAAACAAAAATAGAGAAATGAGAAAAATACAAAAAGAGTCTGCAAGGGACGAGAAGTCAAGAGCCATGCAACATGAAAAAGCAAAAACAAAGGAAGCAATAAGAAGTGGGGACGACAGATGCCAGTTGCCAGCGGTTTATATCTAATAAATTTTGTTTCATGCAGGAACAAATTGTCACTAATCAATTTAAAGTGAAAGTGACCAATGTGGAAAATTTAAAATACCAAAAAGAGAAAGTCTGTCGAATAAGTGGAGAAATTCACAGGCAAAAGACCAGTTGGTAAAAAAAAAAAAAAAAAAAAAAAAAAAAAAAGAGGTAACATCTTTCAAAATCCACTCCCCAGTCCTCAGGCTGAGGGAATATTTTCTGCATTTTGCATTGCACGTTTAAATTCTGTTAGGCGCCCACCTTCAAATTCGGGAATATTTTCTGCATCCGCATTGCACGTTTAAATTTCTGTTAGGCGCCCACCTTCAAATACGGGAATATTTTCTGCATTCGCATTGCACGTTTAAATTTATGTTAGGCGCCCACCTTCAAATTCGGGAATATTTTCCGCATTCGCATTGCACGTTTAAATTTCTGTTAGGCGCCCACCTTCAAATACGGGAATATTTTCCGCATTTTGCATTGCACGTTTAAATTCCGTTAGGCGCCCACCTTCAAATTCGGGAATATTTTCTCCATTCGCATTGCACGTTTAAATTTCCGTTAGGCGCCCACCTTCAAATTCGGGAATATTTTCTGCATCCGCATTGCACGTTTAAATTTACTGTTAGGCGCCCACCTTCAAATACGGGAATATTTTCCGCATTCGCATTGCACGTTTAAATTTCCGTTAGGCGCCCACCTTCAAATTCGGGAATATTTTCTCCATTCGCATTGCACGTTTAAATTTCTGTTAGGCGCCCACCTTCAAATACGGGAATATTTTCTCGCATTTTGCATTGCACGTTTAAATTCCGTTAGGCGCCCACCTTCAAATTCGGGAATATTTTCGCATTCGCATTGCACGTTTAAATTCTGTTAGGCGCCCACCTTCAAATACGGGAATATTTTCGCATTCGCATTGCACGTTTAAATTTACGTTAGGCGCCCACCTTCAAATACGGGAATATTTTCTCGCATTTGCATTGCACGTTTAAATTTCCGTTAGGCGCCCACCTTCAAATTCGGGAATATTTTCTGCATTCGCATTGCACGTTTAAATTTATGTTAGGCGCCCACCTTCAAATACGGGAATATTTTCTGCATTTGCATTGCACGTTTAAATTTACGTTAGGCGCCCACCTTCAAATTCGGGAATATTTTACGCATTCGCATTGCACGTTTAAATTTCCGTTAGGCGCCCACCTTCAAATACGGGAATACTTTTCTGCATCGCATTGCACGTTTCAATTCTGTTAGGCGCCCACCTTCTAATACGGGAATATTTTCTGCATCGCATTGCACGTTTAAATTTAGTTAGGCGCCCACCTTCAAATACGGGAATATTTTCTGCATCGCATTGCACGTTTAAATTCTGTTAGGCGCCCACCTTCAAATACGGGAATATTTTCTGCATTCGCATTGCACGTTTAAATTTCTGTTAGGCGCCCACCTTCAAATACGGGAATATTTTCTGCATCGCATTGCACGTTTAAATTTCTGTTAGGCGCCCACCTTCAAATTCGGGAATATTTTCTGCATTCGCATTGCACATTTAAATTTCTGTTAGGCTCCCACCTTCAAATACGGGAATATTTTCTGCATCGTCATGGTTTATATATTTAAAAGCCCACACTGGGGCAGAAAAGAAAAAAAAAAGAGGTAGTTGGTTGTTTTGTTTTGAGCAGGTTCAGCTCGGGATCAAGAAAAACAAGAAAATCAACAAAAAAGAGAGTCATCAAGAAAAACAAGAAAATCAACAAAAAGAGAGTCATCAAGAAAAACAAGAAAATCAACAAAAAGAGATTCAGCATCAAAGAAAATCAACAAAAAAGAGGAAGAATCTGCATCACCGGAAAGGGAAGAAGAGCAAAAGCTAGATTAGGAATAATTGTAATTGTAGGATCATAGCTTAGAATAGCTTCTTTATTTTACATTCTCCCCGGTGTAATAAGGAGGTCAGCAAGCAGTAACCGCAACAGCAGCAACAGTAACAGCAAAAAATCGCAGTTTCATTGGTAGTCCCAGCTACCAAAAATTTTCCGAACTACAGTGACCTGATTCCCTTTTAGCCAGGGATATGTAGGAAACCTTTTGAAGCAAAGGTTCGGTCAAAATTTTGAAAAAAAAAAATGCTTCTCACGGAGTGCTCAAACGGAAAAAATCGCTCGTATCCGCTCACTTGTCTTTGCAGAGTATTTTATGTTTTTGGGGGTTGGGGTTGTGAGCACGTGATTTTTGCCCTATATGAGAATTACTCCCAAAAATTCAAAATAAAAGAGTTTTGTGTTGTTTGCAATATTTGTGAATTTTGTGTTATTTTTCTTGAATTGTTTGCATTTATCTGTGCATATTTATTTGTTTAAATAAATAAAATATAAAAAATATGTTGAATTTGTATATAAAATTCAAGTTTACAATTAAGAATAATTAAGTTTGTTTTACGAAAATAAAAAAAAAATATAAAAATATGTATTTTTGCATTTTTAGCATCTAATGTCCAAATTGTGCAATTTTATTTTAATTAATATTTAGTTTGGTGTGATAATTATTATTAGGATTTAATTAGTATTTTAAGATAATTTTGATTTTTATAATATAATCTTACCATTTTAGTTTTATTAATTAGTAATAGAAAAAAAAAAAAAAAAAAAAAAAAAATAGAGAAATATATATATATATATATATATATATATATATATATATATATATATATATATATATATATATATATATATATATATATATATATATATATATATATATATATATATATATATATATATATATATATATATATATATATATATATATATATATATATATATATATATATATATATATATATATATATATATATATATATATATATATATATATATATATATATATATATATATATATATATATATATATATATATATATATATGTGTGTGTGTGTGTGTGTGTGTGTGTGTATGTATATCTTAGGATATGTATAATTATTTTTACCGTATTTAGAATTTTCACTCTATATATAAGATAAAAATATAAATTTTAAAGGTCAATTATTACTATTAATATTGTTATTATTTTTTGAAAATTATTTTTTTTTAAAAAAAAAATCCGAAAATAATTTTTTTTTATTATTATTTATTATTTCGGTAAATTTTAGAATATTAAAATTTAGACAATTATTTGAATTATTAAAATAATTATGGTGGAAGACAAAACATATTGTAGTGATATCTAAAGTATTAATAAAATAGTATAGTGGGGAATAAAACATTTTTGTAGTGGAAATTAAGGTATTATTAAAATATAATAGTGGATTGTGGGGCTAAAAAAATAATAAAATATTTTTAGAAAATCTGATTTTTTTTTGAAATTTTTGCTATAAATAGAAGAGAAAAAATAGAGAAGAGGGAGGGGAAGGAAAATATTTTGAGAGAGATTTAAGAGTGAAAAAATATTAGAAGTAAGGAAGAAGAGATAAAGGGGGAAGGAGAAGAAAACATTTTAGAGAGAAGAATCTGAAAAAAAAAAAAATTTAAAGAGTGTTAGCAATTAGTAAAACAAAAAAACAAAAAAAAAAAAAAACAAAAAAAAAATCTGAAAAATTAGTCTTCCATTTTTACAAATCTTATTCTGAAGTTCAATTCTGGTTATTAAATCTTATTGCTTAAATCCGGATACTGGGTATTTTTGAGGTTGCTGTTGCTTGTTGTTGTGATATTGTTGTGTTGTTATTTGTTGTGTTGATCACCGGTGTTCTTTTCTTTCCAATATCAGGTACATACCTAATCATGTTTAAATGATAAGATGAATACATGGGAAAGATGAGGATTTTGTTGAAATTTTAAATAGTTTTTTCTATCTTCTTTGATTATGTTTTAATAAATCCCGTATTAATATTTTGTAAATTTTGTGACAACTTTAAATAATTAAGCCTTGTTGTAGCAATAATAATTTACTTCTAAAAATGGTTATTAAATAGTGTAGTTATAAATGTGTTTATTAATGTTCAAATTGTTTAGGAAGAATGAATTACTCTTTTGATAATCGAATTAATTAGAACTTCTTTAATATTGTCTTTAATAAACTAAGTTGTTAACATGTAGGTAAGTTCAATAAAAATGCGAATTTTAATTATTTTTTGCGTAAACTAGGCATTTAGGTACGATTTGAGTTTTCAATAATACAAGAATTGTTTCTTTTCTAGTTTAACCATCTCAAAATATAGGTGTAAATAATTAAGGTTGATTATGGTTTTGAATAATATTTGTAATTAGTTAATATCAAGGGTTTAAGTTAAAAAATAGTAAAAAAAAAAAGTTAAAAATATGAGTCTAAATTATTTATAAGATTGGTTTAGTTTGTACATATATTAGTTGTTGGTTTTGCACTTTTATTTTTAGTTTTAATTTAAGTACTGGTTATTTTAAAAAAATAAAAAAAAAATATTTCCAAATGTAGCAAATAAAATATTTTTCTTTAAGTATGTAATCAATTAGGATTTTTGTTGTTTTAAAAAACGAATTTAAATAAAAATTACAATTGATTTGTGATTTCTGTTTTTTTTTATAAACTTAGTTTTAAATAATTGGGGATAAATGATTTTATTATGCAAGCTTTAATGTTATTATAGTTTTTTTTTTGATAATTTTGAATAAATAATTTTATTGGTCTTTTTTTTTATATTACCATTCAAGCTTTAATATTGTTTTAGTTAGTTTCTTTTATTAAGTTAAGAAATTTAGTATTTATAAAATAATAATAAAATAATTCCGAAAAAAAAAAAATTTTTTTTTTTTTTTTGTTTAAACATAGATTAAAATCTGTTTCATTAAGTTTTTTTTTTGTCATAAATAAGATAAGTATTGCATTTTTAATTTCTAAATTAATTATGAGATTTCTTTATTTATAAAAACTAAAAAATAGGAAATGTAGTCATTTTAGAATTATATTATTAATAAAAGTGAGATGAGCCTCGCCGCACAAAAATACACAAATTGCGACAGGCCTGGAATGTTTGATGTTACGAAATCGATTAAGGCAAAAACAATATAGCAAATGTAGTACACACAAAGTAGGATTGGACTTTAATAAATTAAATTGGGACGAGCCTCGCCCGATTTAAAATAAGCGGGGCCCCCATTTAGTAATGGTTTAACATAACTAGACTCGGGAAGACTATATAGCTAATTCCATAGTCTTACCCAAAACAATTAAAAGCCGATAGACATCATTTAGGGCACGATTTTAATATACTTTCCATTGAACGAGTGTGCACTTGGTGCGACTCAAATCCAAATCTCGGTAAAGCCGAAATACACCAAAAGTCATAGGCGTACTGGTTGCGGTATGACTCGAGGCGTGTTTTCGCAATACCGCAAATTCCTAAAAATAATATTTAACGTAAAAACACATTATGTTGTTAAAACTTATAATTGAGTCAAACGAAAGTCAAGAACGACAGTGGAGCGACCGTGCTAAAACCACGGAATCCGGGAGTGCCTAACACCTTCTCCCGGGTTAACAGAGTTCCTTATCCGGACCTCTGCTTCGCGGACATTCATAAGAGTCAAAATTCCTCGGATTCGGGATTAACCGGTGACTTGGGACACCATTGTCATTCCCAAGTGGCGACTCCGATTAATCTCTAATAAAATCCCGAACCGATTGTCCTTAAATTGGAAAAACTCCTTCCCTTACGTTATTTTATCCGTCTCGGGTAATTGAGCGTCGGGGTATACCCTACAAGTGTGTTTTTACGCTTTTAAGTGTGTTGGGGTAGTAAAAAGGGAGGTGTGACAGCTACGAGTTACAATTGTCCCTATCTAACTTCTTGTCTCTTTATTCTTCTTTGTCTCTTTTTCCTTGATTTTCAGTGCGGTTGTCTTTCTTTTTGTTGATTTTTCTTCTTCTTGCTTCCTTTCTTTTTGTGATTTTCGATGATACTTCTCGCCTTTTAAATTAATACCTGCTCAAAACAAAACAAAACAACAAAACTTTTCTTCTGCCCCAGTGTGGGCTCTTCGTGTTACGGTGTTACTCATGTTAGCTAACACAAACCAAAATTACAGAATAAAAACTACAGAAATGTATTCTCTTGTTATACAGGTGGGCACCTGAGTAGAAATTAAAATTGCAGAAATGTATTCCCAATTAAAATTAGGCTGGTATTTGGCCCAATTTTCCTTTCCTTGTATTTTTCTTTGTATTTTCCTTTGTATTTTGATTATTTTTGTGGTATTTTCTTTTGTATTTCCATTTTTTTATATTATTTTCAATTATTCAATTTCCTACTTGCTCTAATTTTTTGATATTTTTTGGCAATTTTCTACTATTTTTCCCTTAATTTCTGTTATTAATGCCCTTTTTTGTTAATTTCCTTTTTTAACTACTTAAATTAAAATACTTGTATTTAACCTATATTTTTTTATTTTCTAATTTTCATCTCTAACTGTTCAATCACACAAATGCATCTTATTCCAATCAAAACATGTAATTGCACCCAAAAATATTATTTATTTTAATTTTGGAATTTTATTACTTAGGGAAAAAATTATGTGCTCACAGCTGCCCCTCTTTGCTCGGGAACACGAAGAATTTCAGTGCAAAGCCTATGAGCAGTAATGAGAGATTTATTCCCACTGGCATATTCTGTGAGAAGCATTTTTGAAAAACCTTTTGACCGCACCCTGCCTTAGAGATTGCCTACATATCCTGGGCTAAATAGGAATCAGGTCAGTGTAGTTGGGGAAGGTCTGGTAGTTTAAAACTACTAGACTTTACTGTTGCATTGACACTGTTATGACTTACTGACCTACTCCTTATTACACCAGGGGGTAAAAATGTAAAATGAAGAAACTATTCTAAGCTGTAATGCTACGAGTTACAATTGTCCCTATCTAACTTCTTGTCTCTTTATTCTTCGTTGTCTCTTTTTCCTTGATTTTCAGTGCGGTTGTCTTTCTTTTTGTTGATTTTTCTTCTTCTTGCTTCCTTTCTTTTTGTGATTTTCGATGATACTTCTCGCCTTTTAAATTAATACCTGCTCAAAACAAAACAAAACAACAAAACTTTTCTTCTGCCCCAGTGTGGGCTCTTCGTGTTACGGTGTTACTCATGTTAGCTAACACAAACCAAAATTACAGAATAAAAACTACAGAAATGTATTCTCTTGTTATACAGGTGGGCACCTGAGTAGAAATTAAAATTGCAGAAATGTATTCCCTTGTTATACAGGTGGGCGCCTGAACAGAAATTAAAATTGCATAAATGTATTCCCTTGTTATCCAGGTGGGCGCCTGATACATGAAATGCGAATGCAGAAAAGTATTCCCTTATTATCCAGGTGGGCGCCTGATGCATGAAATGCGAATGCAGAAAAGTATTCCTTTGTTACCCAGGTGGGCGCCTGATGCATGAAATGCAAATGCAGAAAAGTATTCCCTTGTTATCCAGGTGGGCACCTGATGCATGAAATGTGAATGCAGAAAAGTATTCCCTTGTTATCCAGGTGGGCGCCTGATGCATGAAATGCGAATGCAGAAAAGTATTCCCTTGTTATCCAGGTGGGCGCCTATTGCATGAAATGCAAATGCAGAAAAATATTCCCTTGTTATCCTGGTAGGCGCCTGATGCATGAAATGCAAATGCAGAAAAGTATTCCCTTGTTATCCAGGTGGGCCTGATACATGAAATGCGAATGCAGAAAAATATTTCCTTGTTATCAAGGTGGGCGCCTGATGCATGAAATGCGAATGCAGAAAAATATTCTCTCAGTTTGATGACTGGGGTGTGATTTTAAAAGGTGATACCTTCCTATTGTTTTTGGTATTTTCTTGATTGAGTGATTCCTCCATCCATGGATTCCTCCATTTATTGCTGAACTTTCCTTTTTATATTTTCTTTCTTTTCACATTGGTCACATTCACTTTAAAGTGATTAGTGACAATTGCTCCTGTCTAAACCACAGAACAAAATCTTATTAGTTATAGGCTGCTGGCAACTGGCATATGCCGCTCTTGCCTTTTATTGCTTTCCTCCTTTTGCTCTTCTTCTGCTGTGCGGTCTTTCAGTTGACTATCTTTTGTAAACCTTTTTTGTATTTTTTCTTGCTTTTCACCCTTTTTGTTTTCTTTTCTTTCGGCTCTAATTGCCACCCTTCCTTATTTCTTTTCAACTCCTTTTCTTTTCTTTCTTTTCTGATCCAGTGTTATTTCAGCTCTTATCATCGGAAGATGGTGGTTAGCTTTCAAAGGACAATCAATGAAATGCAGAAACAAATGAATTTCAAAAGGGGTAAGGGTGTTTTGGAGAAGTGATAGAACTTATCTGGGTATGTTGGCTGATTCCGTTGACCATGCCATGTATTTAAACTCTGACGCAGTTCGTTCAATCCATTATTTTGACTGGAACTTTCTTGCAACCCAAACCGATCTTATTTTTATTTCTTTTCTCCTTTTCTAAAATAATCCTCTCAATCGCCTTATGGTGCCGTGAAAGGTTTTCACCAATAAGACTCTCTCATTTATTTTATCTCAACCTCACAGTTGCCTTACAGTGCCGGTAAAGGTTTTCACTGACAAGACTCTCTCATTTTATTTCTCTCAGCCTCACAGTCGCCTCATGGTGCCGATTAAGGTTTTCACCGATGAGACTCTCTCATTTTTCTCTTTTATATATATTTTCTTGTCTTTTGTTTTTTCTGAACCACCGGTGTTGTCGGTGCCCTGTTTTTCCTTTATTCTCATTGTATATGTTATTTTCTTGAAATTGATAAGAAGGTCTTTCTTTGGACCGTAATGTGGCTTTTGGATGGGTTAAGAAAGAAGGATATAAAAGCTCACAAGTTTACAAGGGTTTTAAAAATATTTACAACTCTCGGAATTATAAAACATAACTTCTGCCCCAGTTTCAATATGTGGGGGATTTTTTGGATTTTTCCTTTATTGTGACTGAACCTCAATGAGGCTGCCTATGTAACCTTTTGGGATCAAGTCAAACGTAGTTCAGACTACGCCATTAATTCATGGTTTCGTCTGACTTTTTCCGATTTCTTTGTCTTTTTCTTTTGCTTTCATTTTGCTCTTTTTTTTTCTTTTTTTTTCTTTTTTTTTCTTTTTTCTATATTATTTTTTCTTTTGTACCATAAGCGATTCCGAGAGAAGGGTATGAAAGAATAGATCGAACACGACTCAAAGGGGATGTCAATGGATAAAGTGTTTGGATAGAGAATAAAATGCCTTCATCATTTCAATTCCAAAATCACAACAAATACAATTATACAAATGAAAAGGAATCATACATAGTATCTTTTGACCGCATCTGAATTGGTAGCAGTCTCTACGCATTTCCCTTCAATGTCTATCAGATATAGTGCCCCATTAGACAACACTCGTGATACCATGAACGGTCCTTGCCAGTTTGGCACGAATTTGCCTTTTGCTTCAGCCCAATGCGGTAAGATACGCCTCAATACCAGTTGTCCAACTTCAAACTTATGAGGACGCACCTTCTTATTATATGCTCTAGCCATTCTTTATTGATATAATTTCCCATGGCAAACCACTGCTAACCTCTTCTCATCGATCAGATTTAATTGTTCCAATCGGGCTTTTACCCATTTATCATCATCAATCTTAGCTTCAGCTATGATTCGAAGTGACGGTATCTCGATTTTTGCAGGTATAACATCCTCTGTCCCATACACCAATGAATAGGGTGTGGCGCCGATAGAAGTACGTACTGTTGTGCGATAACCCATAAGAGCGAAAGGCAGCTTCTCATGCCATTGTCTAGACTCTTCCACCATTTTCCTGACGATCTTCTTTATATTCTTATTTGCAGCTTCTACTACTCCATTTGCCGTTGGCCTGTAAGGTGTAGAGTTACAATGCAGGATCTTAAATCTATGACATGCTTCCACCATAAGGTGACTGTTCAGATTTTCCCCGTTGTCTGTGATAATTACTTTGGGAATTCCAAATCGGCATATAATATTTTCATGCACGAAATCCACCACGGCTTTCTTCGTTACCGCCTTGAATATCTTTGCCTCCACCTACTTAGTAAAGTAGTCAATCGCGACCAAGATGAATCTATGTCCATTAGAAGTTGCAGGCTCTATTGGTCCGATAACATCCACGCCCCAGGCGACAAACGGCCAAGGTGCGGACATCGTATGCAATTCATAAGGTGGGGAGTGAATTAAATCTCCATGTACTTGGCATTGGTGGCATTTCATCACATACCTGATACAGTCCCGCTCCGTGGTGAGTCAATAATACCCTGCTCACAAAATCTTCTTTTCTAAGATATACCCGCTCATATGAGGTCCGCAAGCTCCAGCGTGCACCTCAGTCATAATCATATCAGCTTGTTGTGCATCCACACATCTCAGCAAGCCCAAGTCTAGTGTTCTTTTATATATAATTCCTCCGCTGAGGAAAAAGCCATTCGCTAAGCATCTTACAGTTCTCTTCTGATCTCCGGTGGCTTGTTCTGGGTACTTTCCTGTCTTCAAGTATTCCTTGATATCGTGATACCACGGTTCCCCATCTAACTCTCCTTACATAGCAAAATAGTAAGAATTCTGATCATACACCTGTATTTGAAGTGGATATATATAGGCTTTATCCGGATGATGTAACATAGAGGATAGTGTGGCCAGAGCATCTGCTACTTCATTGTGCATTCTTGGGATATGTTTGAACTCTATGGATTGGAACCTTTGGGATAGTTCATGTAGACAATGCCGATAAGGTATCAATTTCAAATCTTTTGTCTCCCATTCTTCCTGGATTTGATGTATCAAATGATCCGAGTCACCCATGACCAAAATCTCTTGAACACCCATATCTATTGCCATCCTTAATCCCAATATACACGCCTCGTATTCGGCCATATTATTGGTATAGAAAAATCAAAGTTGAGCAGTAACGGGATAGTGTTGACCCGTTTCTGAAATAAGCACTGCTCCAATCCCAACTCCTTTACTGTTGACGGCTCCGTCGAAGTACATCGTCCATCCCGGCTTATCACTTTGTTCCATTTCTTCGACATTCAATGCCTCCTCATCCGGAAAGTATGTCTTTAGTGGCTCATATTCATCATCCACTGGATTTTCTGCTAAGTGATCTGCAACTGCTTGCGCCTTCATCGCCGTACGTGTTACATAAATGATGTCAAATTCTGTGAGCAGAATCGGCCATTTAGCAAGTCTCCCCGTAGGCATGAGCTTCTGGAATATATACTTCAGAGGGTCTAAACGTGATATCAGATATGTAGTGTATGCTGACAAATAGGGCTTTAATTTCTGAGCCCCCCGGGTTAATGCACAGTATGTTCTCTCTAACTGAGTATATTTTACCTCGTAAGATATGAATTTCTTACTAAGGTAGTATATAGTTTGCTCTTTCTTGCCAGTCTCATCGTGCTGTCCCAGTACACAGCCAAAGGAATTATCAAGCATTGTCAAATATAAGATCAAAGGTCTTCCCGGCTCCGGAGGAACTAACGTTGGAGGATTTGCCAAATATTCCTTGATTTTATTGAAGGCTTCCTGACATTCATCGGTCCATTTCACTGCTGCATCCTTCTTTAACAACTTGAAAATAGGCTCACATGTTGATGTCAACTGAGCGATGAACCGGCTAATATAATTCAGCCTACCAAGTAAGCTCATTACTTCCTTCTTGTTCTTCGGCAGAGGCAAACTTTGGATGGCTTTTATCTTCGATGGATTCAATGCCTTGCTAACTTACTATAAATCCCAATAGCTTCCCTAAAGGTACTCCAAAAGCGCATTTTGCAGGATTGAGTTTAAGATTATACCTTCGAAGTCTTTGGGAAAACTTCCTCAAGTCATTGACATGATCATGTTGCTTCTTGGACTTTATGATGACGTCGTCCACATATATTTCAATTTCTTGATGCATCATATCATGAAACATTATGGTCATTGCCCTCATATAAGTAGCTCCGGCATTCTTTAACCCAAACGACATCACTCTATAGCAGTATGCTCCCCAAGGCATGATAAAAGTTGTTTTCTCCGCATCTTCTTCGTCCATTAGGATCTGGTGATAACCCGCATAGCAATCTACGAAAGATCCAATTTCATGCTTGGCACAATTGTCGGTTAATATGTGGATATTCGGCAATGGGAAGTCATCCTTTGGAGTGGCCTTGTTGAGGTCTCTATAATCCACACACACCTTGGTTTTTCCATCTTTCTTTGGAACTGGCACAACATTTGTTAACCAGGTGGGGTACTTAGTAACTCGTATGACATTTTCCTCAAACTGCTTATTCACCTCTTCTTTTATCTTCACGCTGATGTCCGTTTTGAACTTTCTCAACTTTTGTTTTACCGGCCGGCATTCGGGATAAATAGGCAACTTGTGTACCACCAAATTAGTGCTGAGTCCGGGCATGTCATCATAGAACCAGACAAAGATGTCCTTGTATTCATGCAACAGCTTCATTAGCTCTTCTCTGAGGGAAGTTTCTAGGTGTACACTGATTTTTGTCTCTCGGACATTATCCTTGTTCTCCAAATTAATAGATTATGTCTTACTTAAGTTTGGTTTGGGTTTTTCCTCATATTGATTCAAGTCTTTACTTATTTCCTCCAGTGTTTCCTCATCTTCATATTCTATTTCACTCTCATTTTCAATTTCTTGTATAATAATTCGATTGTCAAAACTGGGCCGGGAATCCTTCATGCATGAGACATCATCAGAATCAGCGCATATTGAACTGTACAAAAGGAAGAAAAGGAAAAGAATAGTAAAAATAAGGCAAAAATGAAGAAAGAAGAAGAAATTGCATTTCATTGATATTTTTTTTTCGAAAAGATAACAGAGGTTGGATATATTTGATTTCAGTAGGATGTGGGGATTACAAAAATAAAATTGCTTTCATGAAAGGATGATATATTTTGAAAGCTAACTACCAAGACTCCCTCCTGATTGGAAAAGGAGTGGCTTCCCAATTATTGAGTGCAACACTAGGCCTCACGAACTGGATATCCATTTTACTAGTTCCCTCGCCCATTTCCACCATGTTCACATCCCCAAATAACATTTCAAACCTTGCGAAGAGTTCTGCATCTGGCCTTATCTCAGCATATCTTGACTCGGCAGCCCTCAAATATCGTTATGTACCAGGCTTAGTAAAGGTGTCGGATAATTTTGGGACTAGTTTCGGGAGGGTCCAACTTTTCTTCTTGGTTCTTTTGGCTTTCTGGATGTCGGTATAGGTAGGTTTAAAGCCCAAGCCAAAGGTATCATTGTTTCCCGATAAATGGACAGGTTGTGTTATTCCCTGTAAAGCTATCCCCAAACCTTTTCCCGGTGTGAACCCATTTTTGATCATCTCTCTGGCTACCATTACTATGCTAGATGCCACTGCAGGGATTAGCAAGCTCTCTCCTTCGGCTATCTTGTTAACTACTACTGTGTCTGTCACCTGATACACCTATGGGCCTTTGTCCCCCTCGACTTCCTCAAAAGGCATTATGGTATTACAAGCGTCTTCATCTCCATGCACTGTTATTTCTTGTTGTTCCCATTAGAACTTTACCATTTGGTGTAGGGAAGATGGCACGGCTTTGGCCGCATGGATCCATGTCCGTCCCAGCAATAGATTATGAGACACAGTGACGTCCAACACCTGAAATTCCATGGTAAAGTCTACCGGCCCAATGGTGACCTCCAGCACAATATCTCCCAAGGTATATTTTTGCTTCCTCCATCAAACCCTCGAACACTCACACTATTTAGACGGATTCTGTCAGGATTAATCTTTAATTTTCCGAGAGTCGAGAGTGGACAAATGTTTGCACTCGACTCGTTGTCTATTAAAACCCGAGTAACCACTGATTCTTCACTTTTGACGGTAAGATAGAGTGTTTTGCTGTGTTCAGTCCCTTCAACAGGCAATTTATTGTCCGAGAATGTTATCTTGTTCGACTCAAAAATATTGTTGGTGATCTTTTCAAGATGGCAGACAAAGATTTTTTGGGGACATGTGCTTCATTCAGTATTTTTAATAGCGCCTTCCTATGCTCTTCTGAGTGAGTTAGTAATGAAAGCAATGAGATTTGTGCAGGTGTCTTTCTCAGTTGTTCTACTATCGAGTAGTCTTGAGCTTTTATTTTCTTCAAAAACTCTTTTTCTTATTCAGAGACCGGCTTCTTTACATGACTCTCCTTTACCACCTTCATTTTTCTTAACTCTTCCGGGGCAAAGCACTGCCCGGAACGAGTGAGGCCATGTGTTTCATTGACCTCCCCTGTAACTTCTTTTCCCTTGTACATTACCATGACTTTGTTGTAGTTCCAAGGTATGGCTTTAGTATCTACCACCGGCATTTGAACCACCGGCTTTATGACCACCGGTTCCATGTATGCTCATTTCACTGTCAATAATGGCTTGGCCCCTAGCACCATAATTTTCATAGTCTCAACCATTGGCGGCTTTTTTACTGGTAACTCGGCTATCGTTTTCTTTTTCTCAACCTCTTTCTCCACTTTACTGTTGGCCTTTATCATCATTACCGATTGGGATGGCTTCTTGCTGCTCTCTTCTTGTTCTAACTCTATCATGTGTGTCTCATGATGAGTTGGTAATGGATTCTAAGTAATGTTTGGAGTCTCCGTAGCCTGCACCTCGATCCTCCTACTGTCAATGAGCTCCTGTATAGCAGATTTCAAGTGCCAACACTTTTCAATATCGTGCCCCGGAGCAATATTTACATCTGACTGACTGGTCAATGTTTCTGGGAGGTGGGTTTGGAAGTTTTGGCTCAATCGGGTTTAGCATTCCCAGCTTTTTCAGACGATGATAGAGGCTGGTATAAGACTCCCCCAATGGGGTGAATGTTTTCTTTGTTTGATCTATGTTTCTCATTTCTAGATCAGGTCAGAAGCTGGGTCTATTTGGGTTCTTGTAGATTCTGGAAGGAGGGTAGGTTTTCTGTGTATGACAGACATTTTGTGGAGCTTGGGCTCGCCATACATACGGAGGCGATGGGTAATATTAAGCTTGTGGGATGGGATAATATGGGGTTGTGGGTGGATAATATGGTGGAGGTGGGTTGTAAGGTGCTGGCGGGTATTATTGGTATGGGCGAGGTGGGTGATGGTATGTATTTTGGCTCCGTGTCCATGGTCTACTTTCTACAACTGAAACCTCTTCCTTCTTCTTCTTTCCAATAGACCCTCCATTTGCGGTCTGTATCGCCTGATTCATGGCCTTGATAGCAGAAAAGCTCATGATTTTGTTGGTTTTCAATCCTTCCTCTACAAAACTCCCCATTTTCACTACTTCACTGAAATTCTTACCAATAGACGACACCAGATGGACATAGTAAGTAGGCTTTAAGGCCTGCAAAAAACAATCTACCATTTCAGTCTCCTTCATAGGATGATCCACTCGTGCCGCTTGTTCTCTCCATCTAAAGCCGTACTCCCGGAAACTTTCTCCGGGCTTCTTTTCCATCTTGGTAAGCGACAGCCTGTCTGGAATTATCTCCAAGTTATACTGGAAGTGGTTAGCAAATGATTGAGCTAGATCATCCCAGATGAACCATCTAGTGTGATCCTAATGTGTATACCACTCCAGAGCAGCACCGCTCAAACTCTCACTAAAGTATGCCATCAAAAGTTTATCTTTTCCCACTGCACCATGCATCTTGCTGCAATAACCCCTGAGATGGGCTACAGGATCCCCGTGTCCATCGTACATGTCGAATTTAGGTAGCTTGAATCCAACCGGGAGCTGCACTTCTGGGAATAAACACAAATCTTTGTATGCTACGCTCACTTGGCCTCCTAGCCCTTGTATGTTACGGAAAGATTGTTCTAAACTCCTCATCTTCCGGACCACTTCCTCTTATTCCAAGTTCTTGACGGGCTTTTCTTCCGTCGTCTCCATCAGTGGGGTATAGGAGTCATGCTGCCTAAATATCGGCTCCAACAGATAGTAATGGGTGTCTTGCACATGGAACACTGGTTCACTTGACGACTTATGCAGAGCAACAAGTGGTGGTGCCACATACACCGGGGCGACTTGTGGTGGTTGAGATGGAATTTGCTTGGACAGTGGTGGTGGTGCTTGTGAAGTAGTGGCATAGTAGTGATGGTAATCTGGGTACGTGGAAGATGAGTTCATGGTAGGTGGCTCGGGATTAGGATTGGCATGAGGGACATATGCTAGATTGGCTAGGTATGTAGGTAAAGGTTGACCCCTGGACCAAGCTTGGTACTTTTCCGACATTTGCAGCTTGAGCTTATACATTTCCTCCTTCATCCCCGCAACATCCACAACTTCCTCTTCTTGCACTGGGTCTATGATAGTTGGCTCAATTTCCTGAGATACAGCCTTAGTCATGGTTTTTGATCGTGTGTTGTAATGATGATTTGCCAGAGTACCAGTTGCCAGCTCAAATCTGATTCTCATAAACAATAACACTTGTTAATAGTTAGTACATAAAAGGATAAGATGCAACGATTAAAAATCACAACTTTTGTCTTTGATCGTTATGCATCATCCCGGCACTTATTCCATTTTGAATCAACCTCCATTTCTTATCCATTCATCTCTCTCCTTTCTTTCTTTTTTTTTCTTTTTCCGTTTATCTTTCTTTTTCCTTTTCTTTTTCTTTTCTTCTTCTTTTCATTTTTTTTCGTTTCTTTCTCCTCTCTTTTTTTTTCATTTCTTTCTTTCTTCTCTTCTTTATTGATTTCTGTTCCTACATATTTGCCTATCGTTCAGACAACTGATATAAAGCGGAAAAGATTAGAAACAACTTCTTTGATATTTTTATTCATACTCAAAAAATATTGATTTACAAAATGATGTTGTGCTACTAATGCAAAAAGAAATACGAATACAAAATGTTTGCCTTATGAGTACATTAATGCTCCTAATGCCCGTGAGACGTCGTTCGGACCTGCCGCGGGCCAATATGCCAATCCACTTTGGAGCCTATCTAGGTCGGACATGACATGCTTCACAAAGAACTTCACTGCTGATGCAAATGTTACCTGGGACTTATCTTCACACAATTGGCATTTTCTAGTGATGTACTGAGCAATATGGACAATTCTTTCTCGAATGACCCCTTTTTCTTGAAGTAACCTGCTGATCTGTTTGGCGCGAGCGTCTAAGGTTTGTTGGTTCTCTTTTTGTAGCTGTTGTAACTCGAACTCTAATCGAGCCATAGTCGTGTAACAATGCTCTCTTTCTTCTTCAAACTCTTTGATTATTTTGTTACTTTTGACTGTGGCTGTGATGACTTTCTTTCTCAATCGAGCTACCTCAACTTCATTTTTATCTTGTAGTTGTTGAACCATTCTAGATCTTTCCTCGGTGTCCCTGGCCAGTTGCTTCCGAACCCTAACTAACTCATATTCTACTTTGTCAAGATCGAAGTTGTAGTCATTCACTTTGCGCCGAAGATTTTCAATTAGCTTCTCGTCTCGGGCTAAGCGAACCGGGGTCTCGGATGCAATTTTCATTTTTGCAATTTGAGCCTTTAGAATTTCATTCTCCTTTTTCAGCTGCTTCTTTTCTCCTTCGTCAGATGCTGCCTGTAAACTGCTCTCAAATTGGAGATCTTGCAACTATTTTTCTAGCAAGCTGATCTTGGCCTTATACTCATTTTCTTTGGCCACCCAATTTCCGTATTCCTTAGACTGCTCGACCAAATCTTGAACGTGAGGTCTTTTCAATGGTCTATCATGCTCAATACCCCATTGATACCATGCGGTGTACCCTGGCGATACTTCTCCCCAAGCTCTGTTTTCCACACAAGTTTTTGTTTTCAAATTTTGACACTCATTCCAAATCTGTCGGAACTTTGCTTCCAGGAATTGCCCATCCAGACTAATCTCTATTGCTTGCAAACTGAGGTCCCCATCTTTTGGTATAACTTGATATCTTCCAAGCTGTCGTAGGACCCTGTACAGGGCATAAGGCTGAATACTTTTTAAACCCATGATCAAGAAGTGTGACCCTTCCGTCGGCATGTAAATCACCTCATCTAGGGGCAACCATCCGTATGCCCAATCGATTTGTCTATCGGTCAACGATCGTAGATATGAAATCCAACCTTTAACTACCTCTGGCAGCTTAACTTCTTTTGTTCTCGTATAGAATTCTTCAAGGCACGTTCTTTCAGTCGGCCCATAGCTTGAGAACGAAAGATGATGGCATAAATGTTCTATCAACCAGATTTGCAGAATCAAGTTACATCCCTTAAAGAAGTTGTATCCTGCTTTACATATTGTCAAGGCACGGTAGACATCGACTATGATCATTGGGGCCAAAGTGCAATTATCTTGTACAATTAAAGTGCTGGCCACCCCGGCGACTTTTGTGTCAATGTGCCCGTCCTTTCTTCGAAATATGATTATCCCGAGAAACGCCACCAGAAAGGCAAATCGTCGATGTTCCTCCCATTTGGCTCGGTTGGACTTACTACAGAGTTTGTTCGTGGGGTCATTGAAACCCCCGACATGTCCATATTTACTGTAGATGAAGTTTAAGGAGCAAAACCCATTAACCAAATCCTCATTGTGGATGTTCCGAGCAATCTTTAAAGAGTCTAGGAAACGGTCCACCGTTATCGCTCTTGGAGCCACCGGGTATTTCTCTTTTAAGGGGACCTCATTTCTCCCTATATAGTAAGAAACTTCTTCAAGAGTGGGAGTGAGTTCAAAGTCCAAAAAATATAGAACGTTGTGCCCAGGATCCCAGCATGTAACAAGTGCTCGGATTATATCGCCTCGGGGAATTATGTCCATTAAACCTGTAAGGTCCTTCAGATAACATTTAACCCAATTCTGTCCTTCTTGTCCCATGTCATTCCACCATAATCTTAGCTCCAAAGGGATTCTATTCATTAAAGTAAAGGGTTCATTCTGCATCGTGCTCATCCTGCACATTTATTAAAGGCGATTTTATTTAGAAAAAGGAAAAATATTTTTCAAAGAAAATTTTCATTTTTCGAGTTTTTTATTTTGAAAAGGAAAAAGACATGACTTTCGAAGTGGCCATTTTTGCCAAAACAGCCTTCCGACGTCCTTTCGGAACATTCGACTATTTCCAAAAAAATAGCGATCACCTCGATTATTTTTTAAAAAAAACTAAAATATTTTTTGGTCATTTTCTAAAAGGGTGGGTGGACCCGTTCAAGGATTGCCTACGTATTTCACCTAATGGCGAGAATCAAACCTGCGTAGTTCGGTCAGATTATTTTAAAAACAAAGTTGTTTCGTATCTTTTAACAACCCTTTTATCAATATTTCTCTCTATTTTTCTTTTTTTTTTCATTTCTTAAATATTCCTTTTCTATTTCTCGGGAGTTTTGGCGGTCCGCATAACGATCAAAGACAATTAAAAAAAATGCAACACATAGTATGCTCGGTCTTTAATTACCGGGTCACCTATCCTAGACGGACCCAACCCCTGTGTTGAGTCCCCTAAGTCAGTTATGATGCAAATAATCATCTTAGACCTATGATCAATGTCTTATAGTTTTCATAGAATGTTAGATCGTGTACCCGAGTGGACAACTCGGATCGAGGAGGGGGCTACGTACTAGTGACTCACGGGGTCAATCGACTTTGTAACTTATCCGGCCTCTGTTTCTTATTTTGGGTATGACTTAACAGAAAGGGGAGTCTTAACCAGTAAGCACATCCCCGGAGGTGAAGAAGAGAAAGGTCTTCGGCACAATTTACATATACAATCAATATAATATTAAAGCGGTAAAACACATAGCATGTTGTTCAAAGCATATAACAAAGTCAAATAACATCGAAAATGGCAATTCTAACGAGCTTGAATTCTTAAACCCTGAAACCGAAGTTCTGGGTTGCTTTTCCCCAGCAGAGTCGCCAGAGCTGTCATACCTCCCTTTTTACTACCCTCTTTTTAAAAGTTTTCGATTAGGAGAATAGGGTATACCTCAATGTTCAAATACCCGAGAAGGATATAATGACGAAGAGGAAGGAGTTTTTCCAAATAAAGGACAATCGGTCCGGGATTTTATTTAATTTTTAGAGTTGCCACTTGGGAAGATAATGGTGTCCCAAGTCACCAGTTAATCCCGAATCCAAGGAAATTGACTCTATATTACAGTCCGCAAATCAGAAATCCGGATAAGGAATTCTGTTAACCCGGGAGAAGGTGTTAGGCACTCCCGGATTTCGTGGTTTTAGCACGGTCGCTCAACTGTCGTTCTTGATTTTATATGACTTATTATATGCCTTTTAACAATGTGTACACGTTTCAAGCTTTAATATTTTTACGAATTGCAACGTCGCGAAAACGTATTTCGAGTCACACCGCAACCAGTACGCCTGTGACCTTTAATACATTTTGGCTTCGCTGGGATTTATGATTTGAGTCGCACCAAGTGCACACTCGTATTAAAGAAGGTATATTTATTAAATTGTTCCTAATAATCGTCTAACGACTTTTAATCTTTGGGAAAAGTTGTGGAATTTTCTATCAACCTTCCCGAATCTATTATGTATTCATCATTTGTTTATATGGGGGCCCCGCTATTTTTGTTGCCATGCGAGGCTCATCCCATTCATTTTTACAGTCCAAACTTAACGTATAACTATATTTTCTATCACTGTTTTTCCCTTAACCAATTTAATTACCTTACATTTCCAGAAAATGAGTCCATGCCTTATTATTTTTGTTATTACTGGGCCTAGACTACTGGGCTTGTATTCAGCAGACTGATGTGGATATCTTGGTTTATGAACCCAAATTATATTGAGGCTTTCGTTCAGAAGCCCAATTAATATTCGAATCCAATCTCGGCATGTGTTATACGTTAGGCCCTGACCAAACGAGACAAAGAGAAAGAAACAAAAATGAGAATTCATAATATACACAGGTACATGAAATCAAAAGAATGAAACTCAAATTATACTTTATTTATTGAGAGAAAACAACTGTACAAAACTAACAGTATCAATTCTGAATCACAATTATCTAATATGCACAAGACCTAATTAACAAGTTGTTTTTACTTTGTTCTTCAATAGCTGATTCAAACTACTGATCCAAGTTATTTACCAGCTAAATGGCATGATGTTATCTAACTATGTAAAACAGGATTAAACTAAATGGTTCACTTATTTGTAGCTCATTTGCAGATGCTAGTTATATTTTATCACTGAGTTTACTATGAGTCTGGTTCATTTGATATTATAAAATCAGCCTTAATTAAACTATTGCTTCGTTTTGTTATTACTGCCATTTTTTTAAACTTGTTTAAATCCAACTAACAGGTACCAAATTAAACTATCTACATGGGTTGATTGAAATCGTTGTTACGAATTTAGTGCTATAGGACTTATAGTTTGTGGTCACCGGAGAAGAACTCTGGTGGCCGGAATTTCAAGAAGTTAATTTTTTTCGAGATTTCTTGGGGTTTTTATGGTGGTTTGGGGTGAAAAAGTAGAAGAAAGAAGAGAGGGAGATGAGAGGTGGCCGGAGACTACCGTGGATAGTGGACAGTCTCCATGGCCGGTGAGCTTCGAGAAGACGAAGTGTGGGAGAAGAAGAGGAGATATGGGCAGCTAGGGTTAGGGCTTGAACGAAATGGCTGGTCTCTGAGAGACCAAAGCCTTTTATACACGGGGCGTTTGATGAATCTCTGACCGCTAGATTAGGTGAGATCGACGGCCAGGATCAATTCTCCCTAAACGGCGTAGTTTCAATTAAGAAGGCAGATTAGCTCACACCCATTGGATTAGAAAGCATGGACGGTTCAGATGTGATCTTGGATTTTAATTAATTAATCAATTTCAGCTAAGGTCTCAGCCGTTGGATTTGGTGTGATAAACGGCTGAGATCATTTCAATTTAAATGCCTTGGACCAGGTCTTCTTTCCTGATTTGGGCCAGTGTACCTGGGCTGGTATTTGGCCCAATTTTCCTTTCCTTGTATTTTTCTTTGTATTTTCCTTTGTATTTTGATTATTTTTGTGGTATTTTCTTTTTTATTTCCATTTTTCTTTTTATATTATTTTCAATTATTCAATTTCCTACTTCCTCTAATTTTTTGATATTTTTTGGCAATTTTCTACTATTTTTCCCTTAGTTTGTGTTATTAATGCCCTTTTTTGTTAATTTTCTTTTTTAACTACTTAAATTAAAATACTTGCATTTAACCTATATTTTTTGATTTTCTAATTTTAATCTCTAACTGTTCAATCACACAAATGCATCTTATTCCAATCAAAACATGTAATTGCACCCAAAAATATTATTTATTTTAATTTTGGCATTTTATTGCTTAGGGCAAAAATCACGTGCTCACAACGTCCTTCCTTAACAACCTAAAAATAGGTTCATATGTCGATGTGAGCTGAGCAATAAACTGGCTGATGTAATTCAACCTTCCCAGAAGACTCATTACTTCAGTCTTGTTTTTTGGTGCCGGCAGTTCTTGGATGGATTTGATCTTCGATAGGTCCAAATCAATGCCTCGCCTACTGACTATGAATCCGAATAGTTTTCCTGACAGGACACCGAATGCGCACTTGGTAGGGTTAAGCTTGAGGTTGTATCTATGAAGTCTATGGAAAAACTTCCTAAAATCATTGATGTGGTCGGCCTGATGTTTTGACTTTATGATCACGTCATCGACGTACACTTCGATTTCTTTGTGTATCATATCATGAAACACAACGGTCATCGCCCTCATGTAAGTTGCCCAAACATTCTTTAAACCAAACTGCATCACCCGGTAGAAATAAGTCCCACCTGGCATGATAAAAGTCGTCTTCTCTGCATCTTCCTCATCCATTAGAATCTGATGATATTTAGTATAGCAATCTACGAAATATCCAATCTCTCTCTTTGTGTAGTTGTCAATTAGGATGTAGATGTAGGGTAGTGGGAAGTTATTCTTTGGGCTTGCTTTGTTGAGATTGCGATAGTCAACGCATACTCTAATTTTTCTGGCTTTCTTTGTGAACGGCACAATGTTAGCCAACCATTCTGGATATCTAGTGACCCGAATAACCTTTGCATCCAATTGCTTGGTTATTTTTTACTTAATCTTCACACTTATATCTGTTTTGAATTTTCTCAATTTTTGTTTAACGGGAGGAAATGCTGAATCAGTGGGTAATTTATGAACCACTAAATTAGTGCTAAGGCCCGGCATGTTGTTGTACGACCATTCAAAAACATCTTTAAACTCAACAAGTGTTTTGATTAATTCTTTCCTGAGGTTTGGTTCAAGATGGATGCTTATTTTGGTTTGTCTAATGTCATATGCGTCTCCTAGATTGACGCCTTATGTATCATTTAGATTGGGTTTCGGCTTTTCTTCGAAGTGACTCAGTTCTTTGTTGATTTCTTCTAAAGCTTCTTCTTCGTCGTATTCTGATTCACTCTCATCATTTCTTATTTTTTGTATTATTGTTTCTAAACCAAATTGATTTTCTAGACTGGGTTGAAGATTCCTTATGCATGCCATATCATTAAGATCAATGGAAAGAATGTTGTTCAGAAAAGTAAAAGGAAGAATAAAACAAAATCGGAAATAATGGGAACAAAAATTTCATTCATTAAAAAAATACAAGATACCAGGGTATGCACACTTTAAAAAGCAAACTTGAAAACAAAATAAACTGGACTAAAACCTTGAATATAATCCCAAACAAACTTGAAGGAAAATCAAAGCAAACTACCAAGACTCCTTTCGGGTAGGAAGAGGAGTAGACTTCCAATTATTCAGTTTTGTGTTTGACCCTACAAATTGTATTTCAGCGTGGCTAGGCCCTTCCACATCTTCTATCATGTTCATATCAGTGAACAGATTCTCGAACCTTCTTAGAAATTCCTCATCTAGTTCGACTGTAAGATCAGAAATCCTCGTTGTTGGACGTCTTCTGGCTCCAGACTTAACAGAAGATCTGGAGAGGCGCGGGATCGGCGTTGGAAGTACCTATGTCTTCTGCTTAATCCTCTTAGCTCGTCGGATGTCTTCCGCTATAGGTTCAAACCCAAACCAAAAGTACCCACATTTTCCGACAAGGAGACTGGTTGTACGATACCTTGCAGAGATGCACCCAAACACTTACCGGGCACAAAGCCATTTCCCAATATTTCGCAGGCGACCATGACATATACGGAGGTTATCTTGGTATTTGGAGTGTATTCTCCCTCGGGAACTTTCTTGACAGATACCGTGTCACAAACTTGGTATACCCATGGCCCGACGCCATCCTCTACTTCAACAAAGGGCACAATGGTGTCGTGCTGAGAATGCAGATTGTTTTCTCCATGAACCAAAATCTCTTGTCAATCCCACTCAAACTTGACCAACTGGTGCAGGGTGGACGGAACCGCCTTTGCAGCATGAATCCAGGTTCGTCCTATCAACAGGTTGTATGAGACTACCATATCTAACACTTGGAATTCCATGGTGAATTCCATAAGCCCGATTGTCATCTCCAATACTATGTCTCCGACCGATGCTTTACCTCCTCCGTCAAAGCCCCGAATACAGATGTTATTCTTGCATACCTTATTGATATCCACTTTTAATTTGTTCAACGTGGAAAGAGGACAGATGTTTGCGCTGGATCTGTTATCAACCAAGACCTGGGTAACCACAAACTCTTCGCATTTCATCGTAAGATAAAGGGCTTTATTATGATCGGTACCTTCTTCGGATAGCTCGTCATCAGTGAAGCTAACCCTGTTTACCTCAAATATCCTATTTGTGATCTTCTCTAGGTGTCTGACGGAGATCTTATCAGGTACATGGGCCTCATTTAGGATTTTCATCAAAGTTTGCTGATGTTCGTCAGAATGGATCAGTAATGACAGTAAAGATATCTGAGCTGGAGTTTTCTTGAGCTGCTCTAGGATAGAATAATCATGTCATCTTCTTTAAAAACTCTTCTGCTTCTTTGTCAGTCACGGGTTTCTTTACTATTGCTGGGCCGGCCTTTCTTAATTCTGCAGGAATATCTCCCTGAGCGGTTTAACCCCTGTGTTTCATAAACTTCCTCCTTGACCTCTTTTCCTTTATAGGTCACTGTTACCCAGTCATAGTTCCATGGGATATATTTGTTGTCAAATATTGGTAACTGAATTGTTGGCTTGATGATGATGGGATCTATGCGAGCACCTTATACAATCAGCGCAGATTTGTTTGCTGCTCCTGTTATAACTACCTTTACCTCTCCTGGTTTCACCAATATTTTTCATGTGGACTCCATCGTCACTGCTGGTTTATTATGTGCCCCTTTCTCATTGATGAGTGACTTGTCATCAATTGGTCCATTTGTCGTCCTGCTTCCGCTTGACCTGACCGTCATTACGGCTTGAGAGGCTTTTTCATATTCTTCTTCTGCTTGTACCAACTCGATCATATTGGTCTTGTGATGGGATGGTAGTGAATTTTGGTTGATATTGGGTTCTGCCGGGGTCTGCACCTCTATTTGACGAGTGTCGATAAGCTTCTAGATAGATATTTTTAATATCTAGCATTTCTCTGTATCATGCCCAGGGCTTCCTGAACAGTATTCACAGCTCACTGTGTGATAAAGATTCCTTGGCATGGGTTTTGGCAACTTGGCCTCAACTGGATTCAACAATCCTACATGCTTCAACCGATGAAACAAACTGGTGTAAGACTCTCCCAAGAGAGTGCAAGTCTTTAGCTTTGGTGTTCTGTCATTTCTGAAAACTTGGTTTGGACAGAATCCCGTACCAGTGGGGTTTCTATATTCTCTTGGGGTGGATTGTTATTTTTTGGGGTCGGTGCACGCCATGGTGCCTGGATGGGAGGTTGAGTATATGTTTGGGCGTGGTGGACGGAAAAGTGAGGATGGGGTGTTGGGTAATAATGTTGTGGGTGGCTATATGGAGTATGGAAGTAATTTTGTTGGTGGGGTTAGGGTTGATTATAATGGGGTGCAGGGCCTCTGGATTCGAACCAAGCTTTGGACTCAACTGCTGCGACATCTTCTTTTCTTTTCTTCCCGAGTACTCCTCTAGTGCCACTCTGGATGGCTTACATGGTCGCTTTCAATGTTGAATAACTCAATATTTTGCTAGATTTCAAGCATTCTTCAATCATGGCTCCCATCTTTATCACTCCATTGAATGATTTACCCACGGACGTCACTAGGTAACCAAAGTAGGTTGGTTTCAATGTTTGCAAGAAGTAATCTACCATTTCATTTTCCCTCACTGGAGGATCCACTCTTGCTGCTTGTTCCCTCCAACGTAACCCAAATTATCTGAAGCTCTCCGCAGGCTTCTTTTCTAGCTTCAATAGTGATAGGCGATTAGGGACTATTTCGAGGTTATACTGGAAATGGCCAATGAATGCCTGCGCCAGGTCATCCCATGTGAACCACTTGCCGGGATCTTGCCTTGTGTACTATTCTAGCCCGGAACCTACCAGACTCTAACTAAAATAAGCTATCAATAATTCATCTCTCCCTCATGTTCCTCTCATTTTACTGCAGAACCCTCGAAGGTGGGCCACTCGGTCACCATGCCCTTCGTACAAATCAAATTTAGGCATTTTGAACCCTACGGTAGCTAAACGTCTAGAAAAGGGCACAAATCTTTGTAGGCAACACTAACTTGGTTGCATAAACCATGCATATTCCTAAAGGATTTCTCCAGGCTCCTGACTTTCCGAATGACTTCCTCCTGTTCTGGATTCCTGAGTTGCCTTTCCGGTTCTGCTGGGTTGTCCCAGTGAGGGGTGTAGGAGTGTGGTTCAGGAGCCTTAAAAGTAGGCTTGGGAGAATAGCAATTGTTGTCGTGAATCTGAAATAGTTGTTCACTGGATGATTTTTGTAACATGGCGGGTGGAGGTGCCACGAAAATAGGGGTAACTGGTGGGGGAGGATTTTTTCTTAGGTGGTGGAGATTGGGAAGTGTAAGGGGTTTTCCCTTGGTAATATTGGTAAATTGGGGCACTTGCTGATGGATTAGTGGGTGGACATCCCGGAGCCTGTGTTGATGCACGGATAACACTAGTGGAAAGGATAGGTGATGGCTGTCCCCCGGCCCAGGCTAGGTGCATCTCTATTATCTGTTGTCTTAACCGGTCCATTTCCTCATTCATTGTTTGCATCTCTAACTTCTCTTCTTCAACTCTTTTATCTGAACTAGACATGCTCTTTGGGATTGGACCTTTTGATCTTGTCTGGTAGTGGTAATTGGCCAGTACGCTCTAACAAACTGACTGCTAAAAAATCTCTAGAATACGCAACAAACTTGTTAGTTTTCAGAGTTTAACAGTTATGTTATTGCACGTTGGGATGCAATGCACCTAGGCAGTTTAACCATTCCTACTATGTCTTTGATTCTTATCGCATGCATCATTCCACCTTTCTTATTTCTGTGCCTCTTTTCAAGTGATTTTCAAAACTTTGCTTGTTATTACTCCCCTCTTTTCTTTTTAGTAATGGTCGAATCTTATGTGGATTGCCTACGTATCATGTCCCCACATGAATCAGACCGAGCATAATTCTAGTAAAAATAGTTATTATTATTAACCAAAAAAAAAAGTACGAGGACTGAATTACATTTAGACAACAAATTAAAAACGGACTTTGAATTACAACAAGACATTTATAAGAAAATTCCAACAACTATAACTAGACGTCCTCCACAATCTTTAATCACTTGGAACATCTGCTCACTGTGAGGCTTGATCCGGCTGACCTCCTAGTGTACGATACATCCTTTCCAACTCCATTGCAAGACGACGGGCAAAAGTTGGTACATGCTCTAAAAACCTTTCATAATCCATCCCTTGGCAATTCACATAACTTTGCGAAGTGTAAACAGCCAAGTCGTGAATTTGTGCTCTGAAATCCTGGAGATTCTGGTCTTGGTTTTGTAACCGTTGTTGGTTAGTGATGGCTATATCTCTTATATGACCCTCGCGATCTAAAGCCACCTCTAACTGAGCTCAAAGTCTAGCCTGTTCGAGCCTTAAGCGCCATCTCCCTATCGACATCTGCATGTTGATGCTCTTTTTTCATTTCTTCCAACCGTGCATGGAGCTGAGCTTTTGAGCGTATCCAACGTTCTTTTTCCTTCTCGAATCGAACCCTTTCTTCTTCAAATATCATTACTTGGTGTTCCTTACCAGATTTAACTTCCTTATTTAACTGTATAATTTTCTCGTTAGCTTTGTCTAATGCTTTTTCAGTCTTTGTTACTATGAAGTCATAATCTTGCATCTTTTCCATCAGGTTGGTAATGATTTTCTGATCTTTCAAACTTCTTATTGGTGCTTCGGATGCTTTCTTCATTTGTTGGAACTGAGTACGGAGAGTTTTATTCTTGCAAATCAATATCTTCTTTTCTCCTTCCGCCTCTTGTGCTTCTAAACTTTTCTCAAATTTGAGGTTCCTCAGGCTCTCTTCTAAGGCGTGAATAGTTGCTTTGTACCCTCTTTCTTTTTCACCCCACGCTAACCATTCTTGGATATCATCAAAAGCTTGAACATGTGGCCTTTTTATGGGCCTTTTGCAATCGGGTTCTTGCTCATCATTTATACGAGACCTCTTCTCAAATCACCTCGCATAACTCAGATCTATTTCACCTCTTGCAGTATCTGGAACTTGGGTATCCTTTTTCAAGTATCGATAGCTATTCCAAATTTGCTGGATTAAAGCTTCCGGAAGTTCGGCTTCAGGGTGCAGCTCTATCACTTGCATGCTTAAATCTTCATCTTCAGGCACCACTTGGTACCTCCCTACCTGTCTTAATACTCTATGTGGCGCATATGGATGGACACTTTTCAAACCCAACTTTTCAAAGATGCTCAGTGAACCACATTTGCAACAAAATATTACATCCTTTTTGCCCCTAACTTACACAAAGTCAGTGCCCGATAGATTTAAGAGAGAATGATCGGGGCGAGAGTGTGATAATCTTTGGTAGTGATGACTTGCACGACTCTGTCTATGTGAATATCAATTGTCCGCTCCTTGTTTGGGAATACCATAATTCCCAAAAAATCCACGACGAAAGCAAAAGGACGGTGAATCTGCCAAGTGTCCTTGTTTTGCTTGTTGGTGAGGCCATTTTCATGAATTTAAAACCCATCAGGCTTTCCGAACCTTGAGTATAGAAAGCTAAAAGAATAATACCCATTGACAATATTGTTCTTTCTGATTTGATTACTAATATTTAGAAGACCAAAGAATCAGTGTATAGAAAGAGCCCTTGGGAATATTAGATTTTTGTTTCTCAATTTCTCATCAAAATCGGAATACCCGGCTATTTTTTCCAATGTGGGAGTAAGCTCAAAATCAAAGAAGCAAGAAACATTGTGAACAGGGTCCCAGAAGGTTACTAGTGTCGCAATCAAATCATCACGTGGTCTAACTTTCATGATATCTGTGAGAGCTCCTAGATACTTAGTGTCTCATTCCTGACCGTCTTTTCCCAAATCATACCACCACATCTGAAGTTGTAATAGAAACTCATCTATATCTGTGACTGGTGGAGTCTGAATGGTGCTCATTTTATACCTGGAAGTGATTTTAAAAAAAAATATTTTTTAGGAAAATCAAGACACATTTTGAATAAAAATAATCACTATTGTAAATATATTCGGCTTTGTTAACATGGCCTCTCATCACTTTGATGAAGAAGTTTTAAAAACTGAGTTTGCTCACTGATTTTTTTAAAAAAAAAATGACTAAAGGCGGTTGTTCTTGCAAAAGCAACCTTCCTGCGCCCTTTCAATGGCATTCGGCTATTTTTGACAAGAATGGCATCACCTTAATTTATAGCAAAACAACAACATTTATTTAGCTCTATTTTTAAAATAGTTGAACCCGATATGAGTTGCCTACGTATCTCACATCCGGTGAGAATCAATATAGCGTAGTTCTGCCTAATAAAATAAACTACTTTGAAAACAAATGACATTTTTGTTATTTTATAAATAAACTATTTTTGAAAAAATTTGGCAGAGTTTCGACACTATTTGGACATTTTTTTTTCTTTTCAAAACAGGCAATTAACTCTCTTTAACCTTATACTGCTATTTTCCTAAATTTCTTTTATAAGCCGGTCAACGTGCAAATCTGAAGCAAATGAATGCACAGGTAGCAAGTAGGATGCATCATATTAGTCTTTATATTTCAGACACACCTGTCCTAGACAGACCCAACCCCTGTGTTGAGTCTCCAAAGCCAAATGCACGTGATACAAACAAATGTTCCTATTAGGGATCCGGCACGGGGCTCTGTTATTCTAGGATAAAAACCTTGGATTTATTGTTCAAGACTTAGCTTACCCGAGCAGACAACTCGAGCCGAAGCGGGGGTAACGTATCGGGAGCACGAAAGTTAGCCCGGCCTAGTTACTTGACCCAACCTCGTTCTAATTGGTATGACTTCTAACAGAAAGTGGGCCACGCGCACGTGTGCACCATAATTTAGAAGACTCAGAAGGGTGGCGTAAGAAGGCAGTTATATATAATTCAAACAATATTAAAGCGGTAAACATATAGCATTTTAGCACAAAAGTTCACAAAAAATACAATAATATCAACAATAAATAAGCCAAGTAAAAATCATAAAACAAGCTGGAATTCTTAAACCCTGAACCAAAAGTTCTGGGTTTTTTATCCCTAGTAGAGTCGCCAGAATACCCCCTGTGGGGGTATAGGGGTAAGGGGAGTTTTTCCAATTTAAGTGTAATTATTTGAATTGGGATTATTTATTCAATTTTAAAATCAGAGTCGCCACTTGGGATAGGTTATTTGGTGTCCAAGTCACCGGTTTATTTTAAATCCCAAATTAAAGAAAAGTTGACTTTCCTTTTGAAGTCTACAAACCAGAAATTCTAAATAAGGAATTCTGTTAACTCGAGGGAAGTTGTTAGGCACCCCCGGGTTCCGTGGTTCTAGCACGGTCGCTTAGAGATTCATACTTGGCTAAAAATTTTTAACTACTCATTTTAGGACCAATGTGAAATTATATTTTTACCGCTTTTAATCACTTGATTTGTTCGTAATTAAAAAAGTTGAGTTACGCGTACGTATACTCTTTTCTTTTGGCGTATAAAAAATCATGTAACGTATCAAAAATTAATAATGCTTGATTATTATTTAAAAAAAATTGGGGCGAAGTTGTGCTTCGATTTTATTTTTTAGAAGTGTAATTGTGTTACGCGGACGTATACGCAATCACACTAGTTTTTTAAAAGGCCCCATAAGGATATGCTACGTATTTTGTCAATTTATATCTAATTTATGTACTTACTCGGATGGCCCTATGTGATTTTTATGGACTTATGTGAACTAAAGAAAATAATTAAAGCTTGTAACCTATATTATTATTAACCAAAGATTGAGCAAAGTTGCGCGAACGCATACTCCAAATTAATGTTAGGATTATGGGCATGTTACGTGAATGTATACGCAACTACAATCGTACTTTAACAGCCTTAAAGGTTTGCTACGAATATTAATCATTTTTAATATTAAGTTAAAAGCTAATATTAAGGGGATTAAGACTATTTCATATAGATTTATATCCTTAAAGTTCAAAGGCTGCCAGGCCTAGTGCATGCCCAATATTTGTCCATAATAAACAAACATGCTCTTCCAAACGGCCCCAAGATTTAGGCCCAAAATAAGTTAACCAATTTCCGTGCAATCTCACTATATACTCTACCTCGAGAAAATCAACTTGTTTTTACCGGTGATTTACTTTAGGTCCTTTTTTCAACAACTCAAAATTCCAGTGATAAATTGCCATGCTTAACTATCCATTAGTGAACTCCTAAACATTATTGAAGGTAAAGTCAAATTAATGATAGTAGTAGTATCTCGCCTGCATGACACTAGTTTCAAATTAACATGACTAAATCAATACTCAGCATTCAAACAGTCTTATGCCTTTGGACTTGGATTAATGACGTATCATTAAAACTAACTTAACATAAAACTTGGACTCATATGCTGATTTTTGATTAATGGAGATTAAACTTATGATACATAAGGATTTCTGATTTAGAGTGGGCGAAATCAGATACACGATCTCATAGTCTAGTACAATTCACAAATTACAAAATAGTCCCTAGTTATTATTCATACAATATCAATACCTAACTATGTTAAACGACTACACTTAATATCTATTTGAATAGAAATATGTAAATGTCCAGCATGCATATCTTAGGATCCACAATAGGGTAGTTTCATTCCATTTTTTTTTCAACCTTGGCATTACACCAGAGATTTAAGTGTGTACCTGGATGTTGAAACACAACAACAAGAAGAAGGAAGGGATCAACAGTAGTGGCAAATGCAACAACAACAGGCAGAAACTACCAATAGCTAATTCGAATCAAACCAAAAAACCGCCCTCAAACAACAGCCCGGAACCAATTGCAAAACCAAACAACAAAACAAACACGCGAACAGAACAACTGGGCTCGGATTAAACCAGAAAAAAGGTCCAGAAAACTATTGAACCACTTTAACTTACCAAACCTCAGTCAATCCCAACTCAATTTGATCCCAAAATATTCAAAAATCAAAACAGAAGAACTCTGAAACTCAATGAAACAGTAAACACTCAAAAATCCTGAATCTTTAACTCTCTCTCCCCTTTTTCCAGTAATCCTTTAGTTCTCTTTCTTTCCCCTTTTATAGACAAAGCAGACCCGTTTTTAATTCTAAGTTTTCACATTTTCCAGCCTATTTTTCCTTTAGCACATGTATCCTCTACCCCCTTATTATTACCCTCCCATGTTATTCCCTGACTTCCACTACTAATTGTCTAAGTAACTTATTCAATTCAAAAGTGTATGGTCAGCTATTTGTTTAATCAACTCCCCATGTTACCTCTAACTTTTGGTAGCTCAAAAAAACACACAAACCAACCAAGAATCCCCTTTTTCTCTGTTAATTCAACTAGTTGTTAATAGTATATTAGTCCCACTGACAGCTCAACTCCTAGACCACTTTCAAACTCTTTTTTTCCAAATTCCTTATTCCCTTTGAATCCTACAACTATAGTTAACAACTATAATTAATAACTATAACCAATTTAGAATCCTATATTCAACCTTAGACCAAATCCAAACCCTAATTCCAATAGTGGTTCAGATGGAATTTGCTAAGTATTAAGCGTTATTGTTATATTGTTCTAACCAATAGACCTATACAACTAATCGACGACATTCGTCTAGTCGATTACAACAGGTATTACTGATAACGAATAATCAACCTATGAATTCGTGATTCATAGTTTACGGGCAGACTCGGGGGATCAAAAATATGAATTAACTACTTGATGATCATAAACAAATTAAACACCTAGTGCAATCATAGTAAATATGATTAATGAACACGTACAGAAGAAAGGCGACCAAATAAAGGGTCTATGAAGAAGAACAGAAAAATGTTAACAAGAAATTAAAACTGGATAAAACACTACAAAACAAACACCTAAAAATCGAATAAAGAAAGAAAGAAAAGAGATACCTTGGATAAGATTGACCCAGGGTTGTACTCGGACTCGACCACTTTGAGGTTGAATACACCTTAATCGAAATGTTCTCAACCGAGAACACCTCGAATAAAGTCTATTAGACCCCGAAATCCTGATTAATTGGATATATTTCAACCTTCTAATTTTTAGGGTTCTTGAGGGTTCAATTTGGGATTCGAATAGTTCTGGTCAGATTCGAACTGAACTAAGGGTCGGTTGGGTATGAGGGAGGTCCGGAGGTGCTAGGGTGTGATTTCGGGCTTGATTGGGATAAGTTCCAATTTTGCTCGAATCTTCAAATGAAGATTCGAGACGATGTATGTTCATTCGAAGTAAACGGGTAAAGGATTCGTGTTCAGGGTGGCTAGGTGGTCAAAGGGTGTTAGTTTTGGTGGCTGGCAACATCTCACCGCCGTGTTTCAGGTAGAAGGGCGGGGGTATCGGCTAGGGTTTCGGGGAGAAGGTCTTGGGGACGATGAATAGGTTCAGGGGTGGGTAAAGGGGGAGGGGGAATGAAAATGAAAAATGGGTTGGGGGAGGGGGGTGTTTGGTATATTGAAGTTAGTAAAATAATGTAAGCCGTTGGATCATCAGAATCCAACGGCTCAGATCACTCCCTAAGTTAAAAGGGGGTCGTTTAGGTGTAACGGGGCTGGGGTGGGTTGGAGATGGTAACAGGTCGGGTAAAGGTCAGGTATTGGGGTGAAATGCTGGTCGTTGGATTGATTTAATCCTATGGACCTGATTAAGAGTGACCATACGATGTCGTTTTAAGACGTATCTGGGCAGGCCACTGGAACGGGTAAATGGGTGATTTGGGCTTGGTTTTGGTCCAAAATAGTAGCCAAATCCGAATTCTTTGTATTTTTGCTCTCTTTTCTTCTTTTTTTTTTTCTTCTTCTTTTAATTAACAATTAACAAAAAATGTAAAAATAACTTGTAAAACCAAACTATACCTACAAAATATTAATTAACTCTTAATTAATAATTAACACACTAGACTAAATACCAATTAAAATAAAAATCACACAATTGTACATTAAATGACACAAGTACAAAAAATACGTATTTTTATAATTTTCTTTCTTTTAAATATCGAAACATGGTTTAGTTAATTCCTAAGTGCGCAATTAAATCCCAAAATGTGAATGCAACATATATTTTTGTATTTTTTTAATTAATTTAGACATATAAACACGAACGCACAAATGCAGACAATAAAAGGAGAATAATACAAAACCCACAAAATCACACACAACCCGAAACTATTTTGTATTTTGGGAGTATTTCTCGTATAGGAAAAAAATCACGTGCTTACAACGGTCCCCTTCCTGCGAACGCATAGGGCAATTTTTGCCCAATTATATTTAATTTCCAAAACAGTGTAGTCCCAGACCATTCATAAAAACACTTGAGTTTCATCTTCTCCAATGTCCTTATGCGTCCATTGAAGCCCCTTTTCTTCAAGACCACTTGGGTTAGTAAGTTCCAACTTGTTTTCTTCATTTTCCATCATTAATTATTGAATTTCTAAGCTAAATCATGTAGTTTAGGGTGAGAATTGGAAAAATGGGTAGAGTTAGGGTTTTCTATATTTTCTTGACTTAGGCCTCGTTTTGTGGTTGAACTCAAAAATAAATTATATAGTCGGGCTCGTGGGTGAATGTGGGATTTAATTTTGGTCTGAACCTTGTGTTTTGATCAAGCGGGCCTGGGGGCAATTTTGGATTTTTTTGGAAGAAAGCTTGGAAATCTATAATTAGGCATTGGGTTTGATTTGTTTAGCATATATTGATACTATAGAAACATTATTGTATAAATTTGACCGAGTTGGAGCCGAATTTGAGAGGAAAATTGGTTGTTGTGGATCGGTTTGCCCATGGAGGTCGAGGTAAGTGTTTAATTTAACCCTAGCTTGAGGAAATATGAGTTGAGACTTGTTTGCTTGCTAATTGATCGAGTATGGTGTATAGGCATGGTGACGAGTATCTATACATTGGTGTCTAGCATGACCGTGAGTCCTTAATTGCAGATGGTTGGTTGTTGTTATGCCTTCCATGTCTAATTGATGATTTCTATATGTGGTAAAGGCTTTGTGATAGAAATTGTGATCTTGGTACTTCGTAGAGCATAGGCTCGGTTTAGAAATGTATATTGTGATGGTATATGAGATAAGTAATTCCTTGGAGCTTGGCCTCAAGTGATATCGTGAAGTAAGAAATGAAAGAAAGAGAAAGAGGTATTGGCTATTCCCTTGCCGAGATGTTTTGTTGATTTTGTTAGTTTTTCTCCCTTGTCGGGGTATTGAATTCATCGATGTTGTGCCCTTGCCGGGTTTTGATTGTTTGTTGTGTGTTCCCTTGATGAGATTTTCATTATTGTTTATTTACTCCCTTGCCCCTTTATTTGTGGCTGTTGTTTGGATGAGGTAAAATGATAAATGTGGACCGGGTTGTATGCCACAACAATAATGAATGTGGATCGGGTTGCACGCTGCAATAATACTAAATTATATGGGTGGGGTTGCACGCTGCAACAATAATATTTGAGGGTTGGGTTGCACGCTGCAACAATACTAAATAATATGGGTCGGGTTGCACGCCACAATAGTGATCTTTGAGGGTCGGGTTGCACACTGCAACAATAGTAAATGATATGGGTCGGGTTGCACGCCGCAACATTGATATTTGAGGGTCGGGCTGCACGCCGCAATAATACTAAATGATATGGGTCGAGTTGCACGTCGCAATAGTGATATTTGAGGGCCAAGTTGCACGCCACACAATCCTGGATGATATGGGTCGGGTTGCACGCCGCAACAATGATATTGTGGATCAGATTGCACACCATAATAGTATTGATATATATTGGAATCGGGTTGTGCGCCACAATAATTGCTGATTCAAGTCTGTTTATTTCAGATATTTGTTTCACTATTAGCTGTAAATTCTCTTGGATGCTTCTATCTTTATATTGAGATTTTCTGTTTGTAACTGTTGTCTTCCCACCGCATGTTTCCCCTTCCTTTATTGACTGTTTACTTTCTGTATTTCTTTTTACGATATGTATATATTTGAATTGCATATATTTATGTGGTAGTCTGGTCTAGCCTCGTCACTGCTTTGCCGGGGTTAGGCTAGACACTTGCCAGCACATGGGGTCAGTTATGCTGATGCTACTCTGTATTTTTTTTGCACAGGTCGAAGTTTCGAGCAGCAACAACAACACTAGTACGAGAGCATACCTTCAGACCAAAGATACCCGAGGTAGCCTTGCAGACGTCCGCGGGCGCGACGTCTTCCTTCTGTCCTTACATTATACTATCATCTCATTGTATTCGAGATAAACAGATTTATGTTTCTTTTAGACTTTCTATTTATTACTTCTTAGATGTTTGTGAGTATGTGACTCCGGTTCTTGGGTAGAGATACATGTTGTGATTCTGTGTTTTATTCAGCTATTTAAATTTGAGACTTTCGCTTATGATTTTTAATTGTGTCGTTTTTATTCCAATGGTGTTAATTATAAAGAAGAACATGTGTTTAAATGAAAATAATTAAGTTTGGCTTGCCTAGCTTCTATGAGTAGGCGCCATCACGACTCCAGATGGTGAGAAATTCGGGTCTTGATAAAGGTACAACCATATCATGACGTTCAATGAAACAAACAATGGTTGCTACTTTTTTCAAATCATGTAGAGATAATAGCCATTCACGAAGCAAGTCGAGAATGCTTTTGGTTGAGATCGATAACTCAACACATTCAGGAAACACGCAGTCTCTCATCGAAAGGCAATATTCCAACAATATTGTGCGAAGATAATGCTGTCAAAGGAGATAGAACAAAACACATTTCACCGGAATTCTTCTCATGATCTTCAAAATAATAGTAAAATAGACGTTCAACAAGTTCGTTCAAGTAGTAATTTGGCGGATCTGTTCACTAAGGCATTACCAACCTCAACATTTGAAAAGTTGATATACATGATTGGAATGCGACGTCTTCGAGACATTAAGCGATGTTTTCATTAGGGGAGTAACTGCGCGCTGTACTCTTTTTTCCTTAACCAAGGTTTTGTCCTATTGAGTTTTCCTGATAAGATTTTTAATGAGGCTGTAAGTAATGCGTATTACATATAACTATGTACTCTTTTGTAGTAAAATCTTAGTAAAGCATATTTATTTTACATGGACATCCAAGCGAGAGTATTACAAATAGTTTAAGGAGTGGGTGCCAATGCTGCTATGGACACCCATTTACCCTCTTGTTTGATGTTTGTTTGAGTATTTCCATTCCTCTAGCTATTTATAAATATGAAGTGTACTTTTTAGGCTTATAAATAGCCTTGTATTTGATAGGTAAAGATACATCAAAAATTAAAATAAGAAAAGAGTTTTCCTTCTTTCTATCTCTTATTATTTATTTATATTGTACTGAATTGTTTTTATTTTATAACAATAAAATACTTTTATTCAATACATTTTTTCCCTCCAAAATCAAGCTTCAAAAACTAATAAAACCAAAATCCAAATATGGCAAGTAAAAATAAATAAAATAAATGGCAAGTAAAAATAAATAAAATAAATGGCAAGGTGAAAACCCTATCCGAGGAGGAATAGGAAAACGTATAATTTTTCCTAAATGACTTTTAAGTAGCGGAGGTATATATAAGTGGAATCCCCAAAGGTTTGGGTATTCGAATGTTCCGCGTGTTGTCCTTTCAGGCAAATAGAAAAAAAGCCTTCAAGCGCAGCAGCAGAGGCTTGAACAGTAAATAACGAGCAGAGGGGGGAAAACGCGACTAGAGGAAGACACAGAGATGAAGGAGGAGAGAGCGGCGAAAGGCGGAGAACAGCGGTCTGTGGACGAACGTTACACACAGTGGAAGTCTCTGGTTCCTGTTCTCTACGATTGGCTTGCTAACCACAACCTTGTTTGGCCTTCACTCTCTTGTCGGTTCGTATTTACACTCACATTCCCATTCTCCTCTCTTAGGGTTTTGTTACACGTATTTGTTAAACCGTATTCCCTTTTGTCGATGCATCATTGTTGGTTGGCGTATTTGTTAATACTCTTGCTCTGTAGGCTTCTTAAAATTCTTTGCTCTGTGTCTGGGTTGGTTGGGGGGGGGGGTTAGTGCTTCGGGAAGCTACTTCATAAATAATTCATGTTTAAACTTTTCATATAAGGCTTTAACCTAGAATTCCAATTGAAAATCATTATTAAGGGTCTATAAATGACTTTATTAAATGATATAAGTAGTCTTCTCTTAGTTCAAGGACTAGAGAGGATGTGGGTAGACGGAGAGGGGAAGTATACCTATGTTCTTGTGCAATGTTTGTTAATCAAACCCAGCCGACAATCATGTCACTGAGTTGAAGGTTGAAGTCTACTCTTGGTTCATCTGTTGTTGGAATGCAGGTTGTCTGGCGTATTTGATTGCTGATTCTTGCCATTAGGTTATTATATTATTTCTCTCTTTGTTGATGTGTTTCAATCTCTCTTCAGAGATTCAATAGTTTTACTGAGATTGCAGCTTCTTCATGTAGACGGAATTGCTTCTTTGGTTAAGCTGTAGATACTAATAACTGAAAATTACTGCCTCTCTCTTTCAGGTGGGGCCCCCAGTTTGAGCAAGCAACTTACAAGAACCGCCAGCGCCTCTACCTTTCTGAGCAGGCAAGTTTATCATTTCACATCCTTTAATTAACTTGTCATTTATGTGTGACATTTTAATGATGGAAATATGTTAGATTAGCCTTGATAGATATTCTTATAAATAAGGTTAGTAAGTAGCGAACTGGAAGCGTCAAGAATATTTATTTGTTCAGTTGTTGCTTTAGAATCTTTAGTTGGTGTGGTAGTTATTGTTATTATTCTTTCAGTTCAATCATCTCGTTATTTTCTTACATCACTGCTAAATGTCATCTCTATTCTTATCATAATCTTTATTTGGATCCTATTCTTCCCATCCTCTGCAGACTGATGGTAGCGTTCCAAATACGCTTGTCATAGCTAATTGTGAAGTTGTAAAACCTAGGGTTGCAGCAGCGCAACACATATCTCAGGTGTTCTCCATGTGCATAGTTGCAAGCCTGTCCTATTTCTTCCTCCACCTTTTCACCTTTTATGATCTTGATTATCTATCTTTCAGTTCAACGAAGAAGCACGTTCGCCTTTTGTAAAGAAGTACAAAACTATTATTCATCCGGGTGAGGTACATCTTTCTTTGGCCTATCTTATTATAGGATTCAAACATGAAATTTTCTCTTATTGGTTTATTTCATAATTAGATTATATTGTTAAGATTTTGTGTTACACTAGAATACAGGCAGTGCACGTGACGACTTCTGTTGTTCAGTTTTGTATAATTTCCTAAATGGTTATTTTCTGCTGGTAGCTTTTCTCATCACTAATCCAGCCGAGCGTTTAATGCATTTTTTTTTTGTCATCTAGAATTATTACCAAAATATTTGAAATTAGGTGCTTGTATGGAAATTTCTCGCATGGTTTCATACTTAATTCCGGTTTTAGACTCTACATTTATGTTGACTGATAATTACTCACTCTTGCATAGATATCTTCGGAGGAAAAATTGGTGAAGCTATTGTAGCAACACAAAAAATAATTAAATTAGAAACATATAGCATAAACCAAACCAGGTGTTGTTTCCCAACACAGATAATCTGGGGTCAACTTTTGAAGTGGACTTAGAAGAGATTCAATTCAAATGGATTATTAGCGCCTGTAGGCCACAATTTCTGGTTACATAATTTTAAACTTCTGCCAGTACCTTTTTCCCTCATTTAGTGGGAAACATTATTTTTATAGAATGTTTCCAATATATTTGTGCAACTTTTTTGTTCTTCGTGATTCTTTTCGTGTCAGTGGAACTTTCTCCTGTGAAAATGAATTGATCATTGTATCTTGCTGAATCCTTACAATTATACTAATTGTTCTCCTTTCTTATACTTACTATAAGAATGGGATATTGTTGCTCCCAAACGCACACACAAGTATACGTGGTCGTACAAATAATAAAATGATAAGTCGAGTGTCGAACCCACAAATGCTTAGATCAACTACCCACTAACACACCAATATTGTTATTCCGTCAAGCTAAATTCGAATTCAAGAGTTTAATTATGCTAAACTACAATTCTAAGTAATAACTAAATTATCAAGTAACGAGTTGATTCTTGTGTATTCAGTACAGACAAGTATTCTAGGGTTGTGATCGTTTCACCATTCGTATTGTGTTCTAATTAACTCTCACTTTCGTATAATTCACTCATGGTTGCTAATTAAGCGATAAATGCTCTCATAGCTTTCTCTCGAAGTACTACTCGCCTATTCTCAATAGATTAGCGCCTATATTTCTACGAAATCAATCTATTAAGAATGCATTAAGATCACGATATTTAATTAAGCACGGTGGCGAGGTATATTGCTATCATAACCACAAATCCGCTACCCCCTACGGTTTAAGATCATACTCTCTTCAATTCTTCTCTAATCTAAATACAACTTTCCCAAGCATAGCACAGATAATAAATAGAACCTAACTGCTGGCCAGACAATTAAGTAATTAAACACAAAATTGAAGAAACACCCATATGTTGGTGAATTATAATCAAGGTTAAGTTAATATCAAACAACAATATTCATGGCTAAATCACAACCCAGAACAATGAGTGTTTAGTCACTCATGATGTAATCAAAATGTTAGAATAGTAATGTAAATAGGAGAAAATAAATAACCCTAATCCAATATATATTAGAAGTAGGATTTGTTATGTGTGTATATATATATAGGGCTTATTGTAACATATGTCAATACTTCAATAATATATTTTTCTTCCGTGCTTTCTCACATGGTATCAGACCCACCGTGAGAAATTAATCGTTGTGCGTCATTCCAACGATATCCGGGAAGAAATAACTCAGTCACCGTGCAATTTTCCTGTGACCTAAGTGACTAATTGCGTAAAAGTCACTAATTATCAGTGTTGTGCAAAATCCAACACCACCAAAAGGTCCCCAAGAGAAATCCGACCAAACCCCCAGAAAGTTCACCGGAAAAACAGTACCCACGCTCCCCACGCGTATGCCGGAGCTCTGCCACCGCCGGCGCGTGAGGGCCTCTCCGGCTAGAATTTTGAAAAGTTTCTTTTGGACAATGTTTTCGTCGTGTTTTTTCGAGCCTACCCATCCTGTTTTCGTTTCATTTCGACCACTTTGAATTTTTTCCGGTAGCTACAGTACTTTCCCGGCAAACACATTATTTTCAGCATTTGTTTCAAAGAATTTTCAGTTGATTCTTTTTGTTATCGGGTGATAATCCAACCATGTCTTTGGGAATCGATGCTTTCGGGTCTAGAAACCCGGGTTCTGGCAGTTTCGGTGTTATGATTACCTCAGAACCTTTAATAGGAGGTTCAAACTACTTAGAGTGGGCTTCATCTGTCGAGTTGTGGTGTAAAGGTCAAGGAGTAAGATCATTTAACAAAAAAGAGGCTAGTGAAGGTGATGAAAAGGCCAAAACACAGTGGGAGAAGGTCGATGCTCAGTTATGTAGTATCCTGTGGCGATATATTGATTCCAAGTTGATGCCCTTGTTCCGTCCATTCCGGACATGTTATTTCGTTTGGAAAAAGGCTCGTAATCTCTACACTAATGACATATCTCGTTTCTATGATGTAATATCGCGAATGACAAGCTTGAAGAAATAGGAATTAGATATGTCTACTTAATTGGGACAAGTTCATGCAGTCATGGAAGAATTTGAGATGTTGATGCCAGTTCTGCTAGTATTGAAAAACAACAAGAGCAACGACAGAAGATGTTTCTAGTTCTTACATTCGCTGGACTCCCTAATGACCTTGATTCAGTACGTGACTAGATTTTGGCTAGTCCAACCGTTCCCACAGTTGATGAATTATTCTCTCGATTACTTCGCCTTGCTGCAGCACCTAGCCACCCAGTAAGGTCATCACAGACACTTGGCTCATTTGTCCTCGTATCCCAATCAGTGGACAATTGGGCATCTCATACTATGGATAATAGACGAGGAGGAGGTCGTTTTAGAAGATCTAGACCCAACTGCTCTTATTGTCATAAACTTGGACACACTCGTGATGTATGCTATTTTTTATATGGCCGCCCACCCAAAAAACCAGGGATTTTCTTTATCTGAAGGGGAGTATATGAGTTCCTTCCATATTGAGCAAGTAAGCAGACATCTCCACAAGTAGCTTCAGTTACTCAGACTAATACTTCTATTGCTAGTAATTCTTTTGCTTGTGCTTCCCAGTCTAGTCCTCCTGAACAATGGATTGTGGACTACTGATCATATATCTGGTAATAAATCACTTTTGTCAAATATTGCGTATTCACAGTCTCTTCCATATGTTACTTTAGCCAATGGGTCTCAAACCAAAGCAAAAGGAGTTGGACAAGCGAATCCCCTACCCTCTGTCACTCTAGATTCCGTTCTCTATGTCCCTGGCTGTCCTTTTAATCTTGCATCTGTTAGTCGTTTGACTCGTGTCCTCCATTGTGGTATATATTTTATTGACGATTCCTTTATTATGCAGGACCGCAGTACAGGGCAGGCGATTGGAACATGACTTGAATCAGAAGGGCTTTACTACCTTAACTCCCTAAAATCCTCCAAGGCATGTCTAGTTACAGATCCTCCGGACCTAATTCACAGACGTTTAGGACATCCAAGCTTATCTAAGCTTCAGAAGATGGTGCCTAGTTTGTCTAGTTTATCCACATTAGAGTGTGAGTCATGTCAGCTCGGAAAACATACTCGAGCCTCCCATCCTCGTAGTATTGAGAGTCACGCAGAGTCTATTTTTTCTTTAGTTCATTCTGATATATGGGTCCTAGTACAGTCAGTTCAACATTGGGATTTAGTTATTTTGTTAGTTTCATTGATGATCATTCAAGATGTACTTGGATTTTCTTAATGAAAGATCGTTCTGAGTTGTTTTCTATATTCCAGAATTTTTGTGCTGAAATTAAAAATCAATTTGGTGTCTCTACTCGCACTTTTCGCAGTGATAATGCCTTAGAATATTTATCCACTCAATTTCAGCAATTTATGACTTCTCAAGGAATTATTCATCAAACCTTTTGTCCTTATACCCCTCAGCAAATTGGGGTTGCAGAGAGAAAGAATAAGCACATCATTGAGACTGCTCGCACACTTCTCATTGAATCTCATGTTCCGCTGCGTTTTTGGGCGATGCAGTTCTCACAGCTTGTTATTTAGTTAATCGGATGCCTTCCTCTCCCATCCAGAATCAGATACCGTATGCAGTATTGTTTCCCCAATTTCCCATATACTCTGTTCCCCCTCGTATTTTTGAGAGCACTTGTTTTGTTCATAACTTAGCCCATGGAAAAGATAAGTTAGCTCCTCGTGCTCTCAAGTGTGTCTTCTTTGGTTATTCTCGTGTTCAGAAGGGATATCGTTGTTACTCATTTGCTCTTCGTCGGTACTTTATGTCCTATGACGTCACATTTTTTGAGTCTAAACCTTTATTTACCTCTTCTGACCATTCTGAACCCCTTGATATATCTGCGGTCTTACCTATACTGGCCTTTAAGGAGTCTACTATAGATCCTCCTTCTCCTTCCGCCAGAGAAGTCTTACCCGAGTCTCCTATAACTCCTCCTTCACCTTCCATTATAGAAGTCTTATCCATTCCACCTGTTGAGGAGTCTTGTGTGGCTCCTCCTAGACTCCCTGCCACAGGAACACCACTTTTGACATATAATCGTCGTCCGCGCCCAGCATCAGGCCTAGCTGATTCACGCCCTGCACCTGACCCTACTAATACTGCGGACTTGTCTCCTCTTAATCAACCGATTGCACTTCGGAAAGGTATACGGACCACCCTTAATCCTAATCCCCATAATGTCGGTTTGAGTTATCATCGTTTGTCATCACCCTAATATGCTTTTCTATCTTCTTTGTCCTCTGTTTCCATCCCTAAGTCAACAGGTGAAGCATTGTCTCACCCAGGATGGCGACATGCTATGATTGACGAGATGTCTGCTTTACATACGAGTGGTACTTGGGAGCTCGTCCCTCTTCCTTCAGGTAAATCTATTGTTGGTTGTCGTTGGGTGTATGCAGTCAAGGTTGGTCCTGATAGTAAGGTTGATTGTCTAAAGGCTCGTCTTGTTGCCAAAGGATATACTCAGATATTTGGGCTCGATTACAGTGATACCTTCTCTCCTGTGGCTAAGATAGCATCAATCCGCCTTTTTCTATCCATGGTTGTTGTTCGCCATTGGCCCCTCTATCAGCTGGATATTAAGAATGCATTTTTACACGGTAACCTTGAGGTGGGGGCTCTACCAAAAAGCATGCCTGGTTTTGTTGCTCTAGTGGCGTTGTATGTCGGATGCGCCGGTCCCTCTATGTTCTAAAACAGTCTCCTCGAGCCTGGTTTGGTAAGTTCAAGATAGTTATTAAAGAGTTTGGCATGACTCGTAGTGAAGCTGATCACTCTGTATTTTATCAGCATTCTGCTTTAAGTCTCTGTATTTATCTGGTGGTCTATGTTGATGACATTGTTATTACCGGCAATGACCAGGATGATATTATTAAATTAAAGCAGCATCTCTTGCAACAATTTCAGACTAAGGATCTAGGCAAACTAAAGTATTTTCTAGGTATTGAGGTTGCTCAGTCTAGCTCAGGTGTTGTGATCTCACAATGAAAGTATGCCTTAGATATTCTTGAAAAGACAGGAATGATAGGTTGTAGATCGGTTGACACCCCGATGGATCCGAATTCTAAACTTATACTAGGACAGGGGGAGCCTTTTAACGATCCTACAAGATATAGACGGGTTGGTAAATTAAATTACCTTACAGTGACAAGACTTGACATTTCCTTTTCTGTGAGTGTTGTGAGTCAGTTTATGGATTCTCCGTGTGATAGTCATTGGGATGCAGTTATCGCATTCTTCGGTATATAAAATCAGCTCAAGGCAAAGGTTTATTGTTTGAGGATAGAGGCCATGAGCAGATCGTTGGATACTCAGATGCTGATTGGACAGGATCACCTTCTGATAGACGTTTTATGTCTGGGTATTGTGTCTTGGTAGGAGGAAATTTGGTGTCCCGGAAGAGCAAGAAACAAAATGTTGTTGCTTGGTCTAGTGCAGAAGCAGAATATCGAGCGATGGCTATGGTGACATGTGAGCTAATTTGGATCAAACAGTTGCTCAAGGAGTTGAAATTTGGTGAGATTAGTCAGATGGGACTTGTGTGTGATAATCAAGTTGCTTTTCATATTCCGTCAAATCCAGTGTTCCATGAGAGAACTAAACACATTGAGATTGACTGTCACTTTGTTAGAGAAAAGATACTCTCGGGTGATATTGCTACAAAGTTCGTGAAGTGGATTGATCAACTTGCAGATATTTTCACCAAGTCCCTCACTTGTCCTCGTATTAACTACATATGTGCCAAGCTCGGTACATATGATTTATATGCACCAACTTGAGGGGGAGTGTTAGAATAGTAATGTAAATAGGAGAAGATAAATAACCCTAATCCAATATATATTAGGAATAGGATTTGTTATGTGTGTATATATATAGGGCTTATTGTAACATATGTCAATACATCAATAATATATTTTTCTTCCGTGCTTTCTCACACAAACAATTGCATAAGTTTTGATTAATTGAAAATACTAGAAAAGATGAAGAATTCCGAGTTGTTCTTGCTCCTCAATGTTTCTAGTGTGTATTTTTGCTCCAAAGTGCGTCCCTTCCTGTAAAATTAGACTTAGCCTTCCTTTTATACGTGTTGGATAGGTCTAGGGTCGAATAAAGCGTGTCCCGAGCGAAACCAGGCGCCCTCCATAGCGCCCCAGTTTTGAGCATACTGTTTTCAGTGCCAGAGGTGGCGCCAGGCGCTGCCTGTGGCGCCCAACTGGCTTCTTTTTCGATTTTGTCCGTTTTAGCTTCAAACCTTGCGCGTTTTGCTCCCACTTGCTCCCAAATCATTGCTACTGGTAAAAGCACTTCAAATTAATATAGTTCATAGCATTTAACATCCCAAATTCACGAAACAAGATTAAAATACGAGGTGATATACCTAAAAATATATATACTTTAAGTTAAACATCAACACCCCACACTTAGACTCTTGCTCGTCCTCGAGCAATTGGACAATCTAATAAACCCCCAACTACCTACAAAGTTCAATCATAGAGGAGCACCCTAATTTTTAACCACACTATACCCTTGACCACAATAAATACCGGCACACAAGCATGAACACACAAAAATTTGTTCTTCTTGTTTAAGCATACCCAAGTAGAATATTTCAATTCAATAAATTCCAACAACCTATTCGTCACCACCCAATCTCAACAATCGACTTGCAACCACTAAGCACCCTCAATTTATGCACTTACCCAGCAAAAAAGTTTACAACATTACCAATCATTCATGAGATCATGTATCCTCACCAACAAACAAAAGAGTGAGTATAAATTGGTCCACACATTCAAATATACTTTTGAATATAGATTAAGGACATCACACAATTGAACAAAATTCACTCCCTCTCACAAAGAATTCATATGCATCCCGCGGTCGTACCATAAGCTTGCCTTTAGTGTATATCTCTACTAATTTAAGCTAGCCAAATCTAGGATCAATTAGGACTTTTAGGTTGTAATGTATGCTAAGGGATGAGTAGGATACATTTAGGAATATGGGCTAACCCTCCTAAGCACTTTTAATACACTACATTTACAATTCAGGCACATACTCTTCTCAACCAAACTTTGCCATATACAACATAGCCTTCTTTTCAATTAAGCACTTCTCTATGTTTCACTAGCACAATTCAATAAGAATTGGAGGTGTTTATTTTTCTACATTATTTGAACTATCATGTATTTTTTTTCTCTTTTTCTTTTTTACACACTCCATACAATAAAATTCATCGGCTAGTGACCTTTAAATTCAACTTTAGTGCACCAACGGGCCGTTCCATGGTTCCACTCAAAAGCTTCTCCCAATCTCTAACCTTACTTCTTTTAGAGACTAAGTACCTCAGGAGGTAAAGGTTCAATCAACATCAAATTAAGAAAGAAATAGGGGTATGACTTGTAATGTGGGTGCCAAAAGAAAGGTCTACAAGCTCAACGTGGCTAGCAAAAGAAAATTTTATCATTATATGACAAGCCCATCCATGATCAAGCAAGAAAATGCCTACATCATCTCAGTGTTTGAAGAAGTGCTCGCTTCGTCGCTTTAAGCGCAAAGCGAGGCGAGGCGAAGCAGTGTCGATTCAAGCCCCTCGAAGCGATTCGATTTGCAGAAGCGCACGCTTCATCAGGTAAAATTGCTGAAGTGACGAAGCGACAAAAGCGCTGAAGCGCTTGCTTAATTAACAAAAGTGCAGGGGCCTTTTTTAAAAGAAGAAAACTTTGGGTCTTGAACAAATTATACCCTAAATCGGAACACAGCTTCTTCTTTAGTCGAAAGAAATCGAAACAGAGACGCTAGGGTTCAGTCGATCAGTCCATCTTCGAACAAAAAAAGCTAGGGTTCCACTGCTTCTTCTTCTTCAGTCGCTCAACCAGTCAACCTCGAAGACCAACCCAGGTAATTGCTTCTCCTTTCTTCTCGTTTTTTTGTTTTTTCTTTCTTCTGGTTTCTTCAGACCAGTCGCACTCGCACCTCTCTTCTTCTTATTCCTCAATTTTCTTCTTCTTCTTTCTTTGTCTCTCTGTTTCGACTTAGAACAGGGGAAGGAATTTTTTTTTTCCTTTTCGTCTCTCTCCTCTCTCTGTTTCAAAGAAGTGTTTCAGACTTTCTTTCTCTCTTTTTCTTTTTTCTGCTTTTTTATTCAGTTTAACGAGACTTTCTTTCTCTGTTTCAGTTTAAAAAAGCTAGGGTCTTTCTCTTTTTTTTTTCTTTTTTCACAATTTTCCTTTATATTTCAGTTTATTGATTATGTTTTCGCTTATATCTTAATAAGGATATTAAAATGTCTCGAAGTTCGAAAGAGAAAGACCCGGCTTGGCGATATGGCGAGAGAGTTAACGATAAGAATACGAATGTTTTATGTATCTTTTGCAACAAGATTACAACCGGTGGAATTTATCGGTTTAAATACCATCTAATTGGTGGCGATAGAAACGTCACAAGTTGTCCAAAATGTCCACCGGAGGTGAGGGAAGAAATAAAAAATTTTGTTGAGAAGAAGAAGGAGCTAAAAAATCAAATGGTTCATCAACCAATGGTGACCAATCTTGATGATGATGATTATGATGATGATGACGATATTGAAGAATTGTCACTTCCAACAAAACGGGGAAGAGATGGCTCAAGCCATGGTTCAACGACTAAAGGTCCTATGGATTGCTACTTTTCAAAGAAGCAGGGAACAAAGGCCAGTGGGAAAGATGTACAGAAAGTTGCTAGAGACATTTTAAGGGATCGTGCAGTTAGAGCTTTTGCACGATGGGTCTATGATGCTGGGCTCCCCTTCAATTATGTCAATTATGACACTTTTGGAGACTTTATTGAGGCCGTTGGTCAATACGGGCCTGGAATGAAGCCTCCCACTTACCATGAAATAAGAGGTCCTTATCTTAATAAGGAAGTGGAGGAGACTAACAAAATCGTTGAAGAGCATAAAGTTGTTTGGAACAAGTACGGCTGCTCCATTATGATGGATAAGTGGACAACAAGAACGGGAAAAATGATTAAGAAGCGTTAGAACTTGGAGAAGTTTGTTTCTCGAGTCCATTGATGCTAGCGACTCATCCACCGACCACATCAAAATGTTCACTTTGTTTCAAAACACCATCGAAAAGATTGGTCCAAGCAAAGTTGTTCAAGTGGTCATTGATAATGCAAGTGAAAATGTGAAAGCAGGTGGCATGATTGAAGGAGCCTACAAGAATGTCTATTGGACTCCATGTGCGGCTCATTGCATCAACTTGATGTTCGGGGACATTTTCAAGGAAAGGCCCTTCTCTACAGTTTTTGGCCAGGGCGTTAGGTTATATTCTTATATTTCCCAGCGGCCATTGTTATTGAATATGATGAGAAGATTCACCATGCAAAAAAGTTTGGTGAAACCGGGCAAGACAAGGTTCGCCACGCTTTCTTGACTTTGCGTAGTCTCCACAAACAAAAAGACAATTTGAGACAGATGGTCACATCAGAGGATTGGAGCAGGAGTAAATTTGCAAGGGAAAGTGCGGGGAAAGAGGTTGCACGCATTATTCTTTCTCGTTCTTATTGGAATAATGTCCTTCATGCTCTTAAAATTGGTGGCCCTTTGATTAAAGTACTCCGTTTGGTGGATGGAGAGCAAAAACCATCAAGGTCTTTCAGATCATTGATGCAAGATTGGATAAGCAACTTCATGGACCTTTGCATGCAGCTGGACTTATTTTGAACCCCTCACTCTTTTATGAGCAGTATGAGAAGAATTCATTGGCTAAAGAAGTGTGGACAGGATTCCATCAGGTTGTTATCAAGTTGAACCCAGATGAAGACTTGCAAGAGAAGATAGTAGATCAACTTGCTATTTACAAGGCAGCTGAAGGACTTTTTAAGCTTCGACTTGCTATCAAACAAAGATCGAAAAAGTCGCCAGGTGACCAAGTGTTTCTATATTTTATAACTCTAACTTCGATGTATTTTTTATACTTATTAATTCTTGAATATATTTTTTTTTGACTTCTATAGTTGAATGGTGGGACCAATATGGTGCAGAGACTCCGGAGTTACATACTTTCGCTATCAAAGTTTTAAGCTTAACTTGTAGCTCATCCGGATGTGAAAGGAACCGGAGTGTTTTTGAACACGTGAGAAATAAAAAGAATTATTTCATGTTTTGAGATAAAGTAAATTATATCTCAATTGTCTAAACTCCTACTAATTAGTTGACACATCATTTTTGCAGATTCATACAAAGAAAAGGAATCGGCTAACCTTGAAGCGCCTCTATAATCTAGTGTTTATAAAATACAATAGAGCATTGAGACGTCGCTACAACCACCGCAATATAATTGATCCAATTCTTTTGGACAACATTGATGAGGCTAATGAGTGGCTAACCGGAGTCCCCGAAAATTGTGAAGATGAAGAAGTATTTGAAGGCGACTCCGATTTCATTTGGGGTGATGTTGCGGTTGGTAGTGGAGTTGGGGAGGATCCTTATGGTTTTAGGAGATATACTCCAAGTTCAATCTCTATTAGGAAGGGAAAAAGTGTGGCTACTACAAGTAGATCCCTATCCCTAATTGATGAAGATGGAAGTGATCATGAAGATGAGGGGAAGAAGAAGATGACGAGCAATATGAAGATGATAGAGGAATTCAAGATTTTGACAATCTTGTTGTAGGAGAAGAGGAGTAGAAGAATAAGATGTTGATTGACTTCTAGTAATTTAGTAGCTTTGATTTTGCTTGTCCTATGGTTTGTGGATGGTTTGTGAATGATTTGGTGGTACCTAGTACCTACTTTTAAGTATTTAAATTAATGTTTTTGATTATTTATAATTTTACATTATGTTTTTTAAGAATTGCGCTTCACTTTAATAAAGCGTGCGCTTCGCTTTTGAAGCGAGGCGAGCCCTTGTCGCTTTTTTGCGCTTTGCGCTCTCCAAAACACTGCATCATCTTCTAGATTAGCACAAGTTACAATTTCGCTTCAATTAACACACGGGGCAAGTTCTAGACTACACATGATAGCATAGAAAATCACGAATCCTGACACACATGTTGCACATGACTCAATTAAGACGGTTCTGTTAAACTCTCAAGTCAAGCAAGCACAATTTAATTGAGAAATTTACGCAACATTGCACTATGCGACATACAAGTCAAACAGCTGAGAAAAGGCATCACCAAGTTTACCTTTACAGTTGCTAGATTTAGCTATATTGGCACCATAGTACTCTGATGATTGCATAAACATGAATATTTCTTAATGTTGCCTCTTTTACAAAGAAAATATACATATCAGTTTGCAACTTTGAGGCATAATATGATCCAAAATCCGATCCGATCCAAATTTTAAAATTTGATCCAATCCGATATAATTCAGATCGGATTCGGATTGCATTTTCTAGAATCCGAAATTTGAATTTCGAATCCGAAATGTGCTAAATCCGATCCGATCCGATCCATCCGTGCATAGCCCTAGATGGAGTAAAACACCTCGTCCTTCCTCTGGCCCAGCAGTGCCCCAATAGCGAGGTCACTCGCATCACACATAAGTTCAAATGGTAAGGACCAATCAGGTGCCACAATAATGGGAGCAGTCACCAACTTCTTCTTGAGTTTTTCAAATGCCTTAAGGCACGTATCTTTAATAAAACGCGATAGAAACCCGCGTGTCCCAAGAAACTCCGGACACCCTTCACTAAAATAGGTGGAGGTAATTTTTCAACCGCCTCCACCTTCGCTTTATCAACTTCAATGCCACTCCTAGATACTCTGTGACCAAGACGATGCCTTCTTGTACCATAAAATGACACTTTTCCCAATTTAGTACTAGATTTGTTTCTTCACAACGAGCCAACACTATGCTTAAATTTCTCAAGCAATCATCATAAGAAGACCCATAAACTGAATAATCATCCATAAATACTTCCACAAAATTTTCCACCATGTTGGTGGAAATAGCCATCATACACCTCTGGAAGTGGCTGGTGCATTACATAGACCAAATAGCATTCGCTTGAAGGCAAAAGTACCGTAGGGACAAGTAAAAGTGGTCTTCTTCTGATCCTTTGGGCATATAACAATCTGATTGTATCCCAAATAACCATCAATGAAGCAATAATATTCATGTCCGGCTAACCTGTCTAGCATTTGATTGATTAATGTGAGTGGGAAGTGGTCCTTGCGAGTTGCCTTGTTGAGTCTTTTATAATCAATACAGACTCTCCATCCCGTAACAGTGCGAGAGGGGATTAGCTCATTCTTCTCGTTCTCAACTGCAGTCATTCCTCCCTTTTTGGGCACACCTTGAACCGGGATTACCCAGTGCTATCAGAAATAGGAAAAATGATACATGCATTGAGCAATTTGATTACTTCTTTTTTCACCATCTCTTTCATAATGGGATTTAATCTTCTTTGCTTCTCCACAATGGGGCGGTGACCGTCCTCTAAAAAGATTTTATGCATGCAAAACGATGGATGTCAGCTATAGTCCACCCAATGGCCTTTTTATGCTCGCGGAGTACTCTGAGCAATATTTCTTCTTGAGTGCCGGTCAAGTTGGACGATTTGGAGCTTCTTCAATAGATGGCCTCTGAAGGGTCAGAGTGACGGGCCTTTCCAACTCTTCAAATTTTTAAACCCCTGGACATAACTGCATGACATATTCATAACTGCATGACATATTCAGTACTTGCTCAATTTCTCCCATCATTTCATCTTCACTATTTTTTACATCCCCAATCAATACTTGTTCAACAGGATGTACAGGGCTCATATAGGCAACTAATGATGTAGACTCACTCCCCACCATAGAGATCATGGATAATTCTTCATAGTGGACTGGCAACCTTAGTGCTTTATAAACATTGAATACCTCCGCTCGGTCACTTACTTTCATCGTCATCTTTCATTCGCAGACATCAATAATAGCTCGGCCCGTGGCTAAGAATTGACGCCCCAAAATAAATGGGAGCAGGGAATATGAAGGAACCCACTTGAACTAGCACATTTTCAATCACTCCCTCTAGGATAAGCAAGGGAGCGATCAACTAAGCATGGCTCACCCAATCCCAATTGTCTTAACACAGATAGTGACATCAAATTGATGCTTGCTCCAAGATCACATAAAGCTCGCCCAACAACATGTTTACCAATCGAGATTTGGATAATGAAACTACTTGTATCTTTCAATTTCTGGGGTAACTTGCCTTGAATTTTGGAACTCACTCCTCAGTGAGTGCCACAATCTCGAACTCGGTTAGCCTCCTTTTTTTTGAACAATGACCTTGATGTACTTTGCATATTTGGGTACTTCTTGTAGGATGTCAACCAATGGAATATTGATTTGAACCTGCTTCAAGATATCAAGAAACTTTTTATATGCGGCATTGTCTCTTAATTTCTACAATCTTTGAGGGAATGGAGGTGGTGGTTTTGCAACCAATTGTGGGGGTTGCTTAGCCACCGCCTCTCCAGCTGGCTTCTCTGATCCCTGAGCTTTCTTTGATGTTGATTTTATAATGGCTGGCTTCTCATCAAAAGTCACTTGTTTGCTCTTTTTTGACTGAACCTCTTTTAATTGACTCCTATTTCTCAACGACACGGCATTAAGAGATGCCTTAGGATTAGCTTCAATGTCACGTGGAGGAGCTCCAACCGACCTAGTGTTTTGAGCATTGGCAAGCTGACCTATTTGGCGCTCTAAATTTCTGAAATCGGTCCTGAGCTGTTGATTGTCAAGCAACAACTGCTTCAACAAATCATTCCCTTTCTCTTCTACTTGTTGAGGTGGCTTATGAGGTTGATTGAAATTTCCTTAGGGTCTATAATGATTCTGATTCGGCTGATTTTCACCCCTTGAGAAGTTGGGATGATTCTTCCAATTTGGTTTATAGGTGTTCCCATATTGGGCATTCCGATTTACTGCTGTCCCATATAGTATATAGATTCTGGATTCGTGGGGCACATGTCACTCATATGGTTATCACCACATAGTTCGCAGCAAAGAGACATCCGTTGTACATGTTGCATCTGTTGTGTCTGTCGCATTGTTATTCTATTCATCTGGTTTGCCAATTTTGCTATCTCAGCTCTCATGGCCGAGAAGTCATCAAGCTCAATCAACTCGGCTGCCTTCTGTTTACTTGCCTTGCGTGAATCACCATCTCCTTGACAATTATGATCATTAGCCGTGAAGTTATTCAACAAAAGTTGAATTTCACTATATGGTTTCCCCATGCAATTACCCCCACAAGCTGAATCAAGATTCATCTTTGAGGCTTCATCTAACTCATCAACAAAAGTGTGTCCCAATACCTCATCAGTCTGACAATGGTGCGGGCAATCTCTGAGTAGCTTCTTGTATCTTCCCAGGCTTGACGAAGTGCCTTTCCATCCCGTTGTTAGAACCCAAGAATTTGACTCCTCAATGACTTTGTGTTCTTGGTGGGAAAAAACTTGATTAAGAATTTCCTTGCTAGATCATTCCAAATGTGGATTGAGTTTGCAGGCTCTTTCTGTAACCATTCCTTGGCTTCCCCAGCAATGGAAAAGTGTCAGCCTGACATAGTCATTGGAAACGTTCGGATAATTGTAGGTGTTCATAATTTCCAAGAAATTCTAAATGTGCCTCTGCGGATCTTCATGAGATAGACCCACATATTGCCCTGTGGACTGAATCAACTGTACCATGTACTCTTTGAGTTCAAAATGCCCTGTCATCTCAGGCTTCACAATAGCCCAAGTCATATTAGCAAGATTGAGCTTTGCGGCTTCTATCACCGCATGCTCTGCATTACCTGCCATCTCTATTGGCTGTGGTTGAACTACGATGTCCAACTCTCTTTCTGTTCCAGTTCTAACTTCGATCTCCCTCCTCAATCTGTGAAGTGTCTGTTCAATTTCAGGATCAAGAGCAAGGAGATTGTTTGCGCTTCTACTCATCTGCATTCAAGAGAACCACCCGTGTTAACACAAACAAGGTAAACTGACTATTAAAACTTGAACTAATAACTAATAAAAGCTTAAGTCAGGAAAGTAGCTAATTTTTTTTAGTCCCCGGCAACGGCGCCAAAAACTTCTTGCTCTCAAACGCACATGCAAGTATACGTGGTCGTACAAGTAATTAAATGATAAGTCGAGTGTCGAACCCATAGAGACTTATATCAACTACTCACTAACACACCAATATTATTATTCCGTCAAGCTAAATTCGAGTTCATGAGGTTAATTATGCTAAACTACAATTCTAAGTAATAACTAAATTATCAAGTAACGAGTTGATTGTTGTGTATTCAGTAGAGACACGTATTCCAGGGTTGTGATCGATTCACCATTTGTATTGTGTTCTAATTAACTCTCCCTTTCGTATAATTCACTCATGGTTGCTTATTAATCGATAAATGCTCTCATAGCCATCTCCCGAAGTACTACTCACCTATTCTCAATAGATTAACGCTTATATTCCTATGAAATCAATCTATTAAGAACGCATAAAGATCAAGATATTTAATTAAGCACAGTGACTAGGTATATTCCTATCCCAACCACAAATCCGCTCCCCCCCTAAGGGTTAAGATCATGCTCTCTTCGATTCTTCTCTAATCTAAACACGGCTCCCAAGCATAGCAACAACAACCCAGTAGATTCCCACAAAGTGGTGTCTGGGGAGTGTAATACGTAGACAGGCCTTACCTCTACCCAAGAAGGCAGAGAGACTGTTTCCAATCGACCCTCGGCGCAGGGAAAAGAAAGGCAAACAAAAACAAAAACCGCATTAGTTACTCTAGCAAACATCGCGTAAAAATTATCTAAACATAGGAGACATATGTATACCATAAATAAGCATGCATGCAATGATATTAAAACAGTAACTAACGGAAATGACTACCATAAGAGAACACAAACTAAGGCTTTCCCAAGCATAGCATAGATAGTAAATAGAACCTAACTGCTGGCCAGACAATTAAGTAATTAAACACAGAATTGAGAAACACCCATATGCAGGTGAATTATAATCAAGGTTAAGTTAATATCAAACAACAATATTCATGGCTAAATCACAACCCCAGAACAATGAGTGTTTAGCCACTCATGATGTAATCAAGCAATTGCATAAGTTTTGATTAATTGAAAATACTAGAAAAGATGAAGAATTCCGAGTTCTTGCTCCTCAATGTTTCTAGCGTGTATTTTTACTCCAAAGTGCGTCCCTCCCCGTAAAATTAGGCTTAGTCTTCCTTTTATACGTGTCGGATAGGTCTAGGGTCGAATAAACCGTGTCCCGGGTGAAATAGGACACAATTCGTGTCACCGGCGCCCAGCCCAGCACCAGGCGCCCTCCATAGCGCCCCAATTTTGAGCATACTATTTTCAGCGCGCCTAATTGGCTTCTTTTCTGTTTTTGTCCGTTTTAGCTTCAAACCTTGCACGTTTTGCCCCCACTTGCTCCCAAATCATTCCTACAAGTAAAAACACTTCAAATTAATATAATTCATAGCATTTAACATCCAAATTCACGAAACAAGATTAAAATATGAGGCGATATACATAAAAATATATATACTTTAAGCTAAACATCGAATATACTGGATCCTTGTTGCTTAAAAACATTGATTACAGAAGCACTCATAACATGGAATATGTACTTGAAATACTATAATCTGCTTTAACAGATTTGTTAGCATTCTGTAATATGATTTCAGGTGAATCGAATTAGGGAACTCCCTCAGGATAGCAAGATTGTGGCCACACACACTGACAGTCCTGATGTAAGCATCTGCTTCTGCGTATTTCAATTTCCCTTTTTAGCCCTATTCATACAAGTTTGTTTCCTCCCTGGTGGCTGCTGTTAGTCTGTTACTTTTTAGTAACCATTGAAATCTTTAAGTTGACCTTGGAAATTTTGGAATTAGGTTCTTATTTGGGATGTTGAGTCTCAGCCTAACCGTCATGCTACCTTGGGTGTAAATAATTCTCGACCGGACTTGGTGGGTTTTTTAACAACAGGTTCAGTTTTCCAGCTTTGTATCGTATAAGTAGTAACTGATAGTCTATATCTACCTGCAGATATTGACTGGACATCAAGACAATGCTGAATTTGCGCTCGCTATGTGCCCTTCTGAGCCTTTTGTGCTCTCTGGAGGTTGACCAACCAGTCATTGAATGTTCTCTTCTTTCAAGGATTTTGTGATTACTTCTATTCCAATTAGCAGCTCATGGTTAACTGCATGTTTATTAATGGATAATGTGTCGTTTTATAATTGGTGACCAGTTGGCAGTCTTCAGAAAATTTCTATTTCTTTTTAGCTTATTTCCGTAGTGACATGCTCTGGTCATTGGTGGCGGGTGGTTGTAAAGCCACCGAGTCATATGGTTTTTGCAACTCATTCCTTAGATAGCATTTTTCAGCTACCATGGTAGTCCACATTATTCGTTATGAAACAATTCCTTCTTTTTGACGCCTGAGTTGATTTAGTGGTGTATTCCTTTTGGCTAGGTAAACCCATAATTTCGTTTCAAAGAGTATCAATGTATGACACAACCTAGTTGGCACAAAATCTAATCAGGGTAGTTGTTGATAAGTTAGTTTGACGAAGAACGTAATATTATGGTTTAAAGTTGAATTATAACTTTGTATATCTGAAAGATTTGAGAGTTTTATGGTATATTATTCTTTCTTGAAGCGTGTCACGTGAATTGTGTTGGAGGGACTATAATACTTTTCCTTAATGGAGATCTATAGTTAATTTAGGGGGAAGCTTTTGGACCATATCAGAGTTCAGCCTCTTACTGTCATTGATACCTGCAGTCAATTAATATTACCTCCTTTAGTTCTTACCTCAGATATTTTTTAACTTTTCCAGCTTGTGTATAATAACTCATGCACTCATGGATTAATTGTTGCAGGGAAGGACAAATCGGTTGTTCTGTGGAGCATTCATGATCATGTGTCTACTTTAGCAGCAGACCAGGCAGCTACAAAGTCTCCTGGATCTGGAGCAAGTAACTCGAAACCTTCTGCAGAAGGCCCTACTGTTCAAGCTCGAGGTATTTTCCAAGGACATGATGATACCGTAGAAGATGTTCAGTTTTGCCCTTCCAGGTAGCTCATGTTTATCACATCTCCCATGTTGTATAGGATGTTGAGTTAGCCCTTCAGTGTTTCGTTAGGTGTTGTGAGACTTGATGTTGTTTGGGGTTAACACTGTCAAAACGTTTGTGTAATGTGAGCTTGATTGAAGATGAGATAATACTCGTTGAGCTGTCATGTCACATATCAAACTTCTTTTCTTCTGCATTATGTCTTACAAGTTTCAAAGTCAATTCATTCTATTCCTTTTTCCTCTTTTTTCCCCTGGATGAAGTAGCTTTCTGACTACTTTTCAAATAAAAGATGAAGAGAAAAAAGAACAGGGTGGAAAAAATAAAGTTATTTGTTCATCTCTTATCCTGGCTTCACGTATCCTTATTGGATTCCTCTTCTTTATAAAGTGCACAGGAGTTTTGCAGTGTTGGAGATGATTCCTGCCTAATACTGTGGGATGCAAGAACTGGTTCTTCTCCTGCTGTCAAGGTTGTAATCATTGTTTTTGCTCAAGCACTTAGTAACTTGTCTTGTTTTTTACCTTTTCTCTTTGTGGATAAGTGGAGAACTTCTCTTTATTTGTGCTTATATTAAAAAATGACTTCTCCTTATTTATAGTGAAATCATACTGATCTGCGGCTTCTGTGCATTTGAGTGTGGGGAGGTTAGAAGGGGGTTTCTGTCATATTGCCTGTTCTTCATGTTGTAGTTTGTAATGTCAGGTAGATAGGCAGTAAATATTTTAGTTGGAACACATATAAAATTGAAATATTAGAGGCGGAGAGACAATGAGTCCGATATGATTGTGCAGATAAGGCATTTGTGATTGACCTTCCGGTGTCTTTTCTTCAACCGGATCCTATCTATCTATGTTGAAATGCTTTAGTAATTTGTTGTCTTTGCAGTTATTTTTGTTTGCTTCTGGTCATTTTTCCTTCAATATTTTTTTGTGTCAAATTTTACGAGAAAAACTTGTTTTCTGAACCGTGTTCTTGAGTTTACTTAAGCTTGAGTAGTAATTCTTGGCGATAAGTGGTAGAGAGTAGCAGTAGGATTAAGGAAAAATGGTGATAGAAAATTGTTATAGGGTGGTGATAATTCTTAGATATTGGTAAGTGCAAGTGAGTTTGACTAGTTGGAGGTTGCTGTAGAAAATGATTTTAGACGTTAATGGATGTAACGTATTTTTTCTTTGGCCCTATTTAAAGCTGATTAAACATTTCAAATAGGATTCCACCATGTAAACCTCAGTTCTGTAACGACATTTATATTACCTATTATTAGTCTTTCCATTAACACATCTATTCTTTATGCATTTCTTGAAATGTCTCATTTTTTTTTTTCTTCTTATCATAATCATTATTATTGTAATTGTTACTATATTATTTCTGTTTCTTTGGTGATAGTCATGTCTCTGATTGGACTTTGGGATCTAATAATTTTCCCTGCAGGTAGAAAAGGCTCATAATGCTGATCTTCATTGTGTTGATTGGAATCCTCACGATGTAAATTATATTTTGACTGGGTAATGATTGTAACTGTTCGTCCTGTTTGAATTATGGTGTTTAAGTAGGTTGATCCTCAGACAATACATTAAGCCTTCTGCAATAATTATTTGGTGTCTGTCCTTGTTTTTCCCTTTATGTGAATGTCTAGTTCCATGATACCATGGATGCTTTTCAATTTCTGTGGAAGCCTTAACATTATGGCTATGCCTCCTTCAGGTCGGCAGACAACACTATTCGCATGTTTGATCGACGGAACCTCACTTCTGGGGGAGTGGGATCACCTATACATATCTTTGAGGGCCATACTGCTGCTGTGCTTTGTGTACAGGTCTGAGAGTAACTGACATGCTTGCTTGCTTTTGCTGTCCACCCTTATTTATGTTAATAATGGTAACCTATTTGAGACCTGCACTGGTGTCTGATAAAAATTGTCTGCTCCAGTGGTCCCCAGATAAATCATCAGTCTTTGGAAGTTCTGCAGAAGATGGTATTCTGAACATCTGGGATAATGAAAAGGTAGGAGATCCTTTCCTTTCTTGTGGTTTATTTTGGGTGTTGTGTTAAAAGAGGGGGGGGGGGGTGGTTCGTTCAAAGCCGAAAGGCTGATAAATGTATCTTTTCCTCTACTTTTTTCTTTTATTGAAATTTTTGGCAGCTCAAAGAAATATCTTTCGAGGGAAAAAGCTAAAGATTGTTAGTTCTTTTTGTTCTTCAATTTAATTGCTTTTCTTCTTATTTTTTCCCCCTTTTCCTCATGGACCGTATGCTAAGGAAGCTCTTCTAGTTAGTGACACAAATCAAGTTGATTACTCTTTAAAAAATCACTTCTGTGACTTGCATAAAGTAATACATATATTATCCAATGATTCAAATAAGCAGAGATAGTATGCACAAAACCAAATGGATTCAAATAAGCAGTGATAGTATGCATAAAACCAAATAGGCTCTAAATATTGGCAATCAAGTTAGAAGCGACTGCCATTTTTTGGGTACCATTTAAGCTCCTTTTTCCCCCTAGTAAGGCATCATTATTTGTTATTCTCACAATAGTAGTAATGTTTTTATTTGGAATTACCTATTGACTGACATTGCCAACGAGTTTATAGCTTATCATTTGCTTCATTCAGGTGGCGCTATTGTTATGATTCAAGGATTTTGTTCCTATTATACAGTTAAAGAAATTATACTTCATTGTTAGTAGTTTCAATGAAAATTATTTTCTCCCAGATTGGCAAGATGGAACACTCTGCTGGTAGAAAAGCTTCAACATCTCCTCCTGGCTTATTCTTTCGTCACGCTGGACATAGGTATAAATTTGCAGTTTGATTTTTTTATATTAAATTTTGTTTGCATGGTTCTAGTTCTCTTTTCCTTCTATGTCCTTAATGCGTTAGTGGGGACGCGTCTAACTAATTACGCCCCCACCCCCCCACACAAACGCATACACACACTGTGCCTCCAAAAGAAAAGAAAACATAGAAAGTAGATGGGGCTGCGGGGGTTGGGTGGCATGTCCTGCATAAAGAAAAGAAAAGAGTAAAATCCATGACAATGATATTTTTTATGGTTGTATATGTAACATATCATTTCTTTGACCTTGCACCAAGATGGTGTCAAATTCCTGCTGTTGTATGTGTATTATAGATGATTTGCTGCATAGACAAACATCTCTGGAGCAGGCTTCCCTCCACGAACATCCTCTGTTGCTACTATGACACTACAACAACGACCCAGTGAAATTCCACGAGTGGAGTATGGGAAGGGTAGTGTATAAGCAGATCTTACCTCTACCCCGAGGGGGTAGAGAGCCTGTTGCTACTATGACACTAATATCCTTTAATATCAATGGTATCAATTGTATTCTCGAGGTGTAGACATTAAAGCCATCGGCACCTTATAGTGCATCAGGGTTTTGACTAACTCCTGCAATCCAGGTCGGAAGCTATAAATTTCCCTTTGTAAGACTCGATAAATCTCCTCCTTCCAAGACGTCATCCTATTCACTTGAATAGGATCTCTTGACCAGAAGTTCTTAACTTGCTCATTCTTCATTTGTTTCGATTCTCTTCAAAATGAAGGCTGGAGGAGAAGGCTGGAGGAGTTGACTTTCCTCCTTCCTGAACAGACTTTCTGACTATACCATTGACGCTCTTGCTTCCTAACAAAGAGAATGGTATTTACTGAGAGTAGTACAGGGAGCTAGATTGTTGCTGTCTTCTCTTTGGCACTGGGATAGGCCTGTGAGAATTCAACTTGTACTTTCTTACTTGGACTCATAGCTCTTTCTCTTTTTATCTGTTGAGAGCTAACGGTGCCTGTATCTCAAGATCGGTACTTTCTTCAATCAACACTCCCACCATTTCGCTATAAATCATACTTTATTGAGCTTGTAAAGAGTTGGTAAAGGAGTTGGCATATTGGGCTGAAAGGCGAAAGTGGTAGATTCCTCCTCCCTCATCCCCTTGCGAGAATAGACCTCAATCCAAGTCGCTTTTCGAAAAATATTTTTGTATCTATTTAATCATTTTTTGCTTACCTTGAAATGACCAAATTTAATTTGGAGTCAAATATCCCAAAGTCTCTCTAGCCATTGAGCCCATAAATACAATTAAAACTTGCTGGTGTACATTTTGCCTGTTTTTCTCCAAACAGTCAAAGTAGCTATTACGATGAAAACCTTTGTTTTCTTTTATAAAGACATTGAAATCCTCTTCTTTTTTGATTTTGCACCGGGTGTCCGAGTCTTTTCGAGACCCGACTAATCCCGGGGGTGCACAGGCCCTCGGCAAGGAGTTTCCCGCAAGTGCACCACGGTTAATTCAGGTTTTTATCCAGTCCGATGGCCCTCAGAAATTGTTTGCACCCGCCATTGAAATCCTCTTCTACTTCTCTGTGTTTTACCTAATCAACAGTTATTGTTTCTACCTCTAGTTTATACTAGAAGAGAGCTTGTTGAATCTTGGGGATGTACGTTCGTTGGAAAATATTCTTAAGAGACGTCTCTGTGACACACCTCAAGCTTCACCCCTTTAGTGTGATTCTCCAACATAGGTTTTTTCATTTAAATTGTAGATCTCACCATATCCACGTGAAATTGCATAAGGCCGATGGTGGCCGGTCATTAGACTATTTTTTGTTTGCTTTATCTATTGTATGTAACTGGAGTTGATGTGTGGTCCATTGGTAGACCTATATGGATATGTGTACGGCATCGAGATTTGATATATAAAAAAAGGGTGACACTATAGCTTCTCTCTCTAACTATCCAACTCTGAAGGTAAAGAATAAAAATCTAATGGTGGATATATTTAGAGCAGAGTCAATTCTTCTCTCTCTTTTGTTAGGGGAGCCCAGAGGGGTATCACTTTTCTTTATGCCTGCTTATTGGAAAAAAGAAAAAAAGAAAAAAAGAAAGTCACTTATATTTATGCCTTTGATGTTAAGTAGAGAGCCATCTGAATTTCACTTATGCCATGTGTCAAGTACTGACTTTGTGTTTGAAAATAGGGATAAGGTGGTTGACTTCCACTGGAATGCAGCAGATCCATGGACCATTGTTAGTGTCTCAGATGATGGTGAAAGTACTGGTGGAGGCGGTACATTACAGGTAATAGCCAAACTTGTTTATCTTGCTGGTTAGTTGCTGTATAATCATACTGAATCGACCTACAGATAATTTAAAAATTCTCAGTATCTGATTAAACTAAAATCTGAACTACACTGTTCCAGTTTCACCTAGGCTTCAATATTCTATCCTGTGTTTATTAAATTGTGATTGATGATTGGTCGTACAGTAAGTTCAGCCAAGCTTGACTTGAGCCTGATAAGGTTGAATGGTGCCTGCTTTTCTCTGTGAAAAGTTATGATTTTTGATAGTCTTCGCCTAAAGGTCCTTCATGATAGCTACCGAAAGGCCATGATTTACCCGATGTTGATTTTGCCCTTTAATGCCAAGCCCTAAATAGGCAGCTATGATTTAGCCCATGTTTATTTTGCCTTTTAATGCAAAGCCCTAAATATATTCAAGACACATGAAGAAACAAAATGTGTAATAGTGCATTATCATCTTTCGTTGACATTTTTTAGTCTCATGGTCCAACCTTTTGCAGATATGGCGAATGATTGATCTCATTTACAAACCCGAAGATGAGGTTCTCAATGAACTAGAGAAGTTCAAGTCTCACCTGCTCACTTGTTCTTAGTATCTTCACATAGGCGAAGGCGCTGATATTGCAACCATGTTAACTATGAATTCACTGAGTCGCTCAAATGGCTAGGTTTTGTTAATTATATATTGAATCCTAAATTATATCTGTTCATTGACATAAAGATTATCTCCTTCTATGGAAAGCTGAGTGACTTCTTCTGGTAAATTATTGGTAATGTTGATAAGACAACCTATTACAAAAACTGGAGTACTCCACTCTGGTGGTTGTCTTTTTTTTGAGAAAGGACTTGCATGGTCTTTCTTTTCACAATTCCAATCCAAACGCTAAGAGAAGCCTGGAATTTCAATGACCAAAAGAAAGTTGAAAACTTATTATCACGACTCAGAACTAAAGTTGAACTTGTAAAGAAAGTGCTATATTCCTTTTGTTAGATTTTCCAAAAGAGAACATAAGCTCAACTTGCAAAATTGTGGGGTACTTAAGAGATTAAATTTAGCGTTTCATACATCTTAAGTTTATATTGAATAAGTTCTTTTAAAGATTACCATTTTTTCTGAAAAAGAGTATAGGCAATTTAACAAGAACTGCACTTGAATAATGCTATATCTTATGCTATAAAAAAAGAACACTTTGATACGAGTGTTGAGGGATCACCGTGATAAGAATATTCCATTTTACTTTCTAGTTATTAGATTAACAAAATGTCTAAGATAGTTGATTAATTTGGCTAGCTTCATTTTGGTTGAAATTCAATGTACATGTTTCCTTGTTTTGGAAACTCGGATTCGAAATTATCATCAATATCTTGCAGGATTTGAATAATGCAAATGTTACACTCCATTGTTTCTTGATACTCCTAATTTCATATAAAAATAAGTGAGTGACTTATCTTATTTATTCGTTCAAACTCCTTTTCTTTTTTATGTTTGTTGACTTTTGAGGGTGTATTGGTAAACACATGTGATTTTAGCCGGATCAAAATGGATATTTAAAAATCGATAAAACTTTCGAACCAATTTTTAGGTATCTTTTAAAAATTCATAGGTTTTTATATAAATCTATAAGAGTACTATAATTAGGGTGAGTTTTTTATTATATAAAAATAAACCATAAAAATACCAGATCGCACTGAATAATTTTATATGTGGAAAATATATTTATATTGTAAGTTTAAAAATAATAAAGCATTAAATTTTTTTTTGGGTCTTGAAATTATGAAAATTGTTACAGGCAAACAAGTAATTAAACTCAAAATACTAATTCCTGAAACCTATTATGCTACTTCTACTTAATCTAAGTTATTTAAAGTATTTGTATTAGTACGACATAAAGTAGTCTAATGATTATTATTAGCGAACAACAATGTATTGAATATATTTCATTTCATATAATTTAGACTTATCTTTTTAAATATTTAATCTTCTATAGAACTTTATTCTTGAGTCCCAATTTGGTTAATATATTTCGATTTATATTTTCTTTGCTTTTACTTGGTCGCTTTTACGTTGTTGTAGAATAGTTTATGAATCTATACTCTAGCCATGTTACATGATTTTTTAATTTATCACCCTTTAAACAGTAAAAATGTCTAGAAAATTTTGCTAAATATAAAAGAATGTATATTACTGTATTTTACGTCTACTGATGAATTTTACATGGCATTTAAAAAAATATCAAAAAATAACCGAACTATACCGATAATTTTGGTATAAATAATAAAATAATATGATACAAATTTTATAAAATAATCGGCCAAACCGACTATTGATACCCTAGTCAAAACACTTGTAAAATGATCGAATACTCTCCCAGCTTTATCTCAATATGACAATATTTGTTAGAATACGAAGTATTAATTGATTTGTATATTTTATTAGTTTAAAATACTAGAAATATGGTTGGTAAACGTTAGCATGATGACAGAATGTCATATTTTAAAATTTAAAGTTTGAGTAGTTAAATTGTTTTTGAATTAGTGAGAAATATGATATTCTAGTAGTATATAAAAATAACATTATGAATGGAGTAAATTTCAGAGAATTCCAAAATAGAAAGTGTAATAATTTGAAAAAGGAAAAATTTGGGGAAAAAAGGAAATTGAAGGGGCGGAATTATGAACAGAAGCTGGATATAGGAAATCGTTTATCTGTGCATAAAGCTTCTAATTTGTTCACAGTTGAGTCTTCTCTCTGACAAGTGAAGATGGGTAGACGAAGATTGTTGCAGCTCAGTTCCATCTTCATTTCTCTTTTGTTCCTCATCTCCTCTGCTAATTCCTTCTATCTCCCCGGTGTTGCTCCTCGCGATTTTCAAACTGTATGCCCCAATCCTCTTTCTTCTCTCTCTCTCTCTCCTATAAAAAATTGAATCTTTTTAGCTGGATTCTGTTTTTTATGAACAAATATTGACCCTTTTTAAATCTTGGGGTTTTGCAATTTCTGTAGTATTACATTCTTGTTGAGTTGTTGTAACTGAGAAGGGTTTGGATCTGTTGATTTTGACCCAATGGTGAAGTTTTAGGAAATAGTATACCCTGTTTGATTTGGGTTTTCCCCCCTTTTTTTTTGTTTTTTTCTTCTCGAGTATTGGGTATGGTCAATGATGGATGATCTATTTTTGTTGATAGACCAATCCCATTTCTTGTAATCAAAGTGCTTTAAGTGAATGCATATAAACGTGAATAGATTTGATTGATACCTAATCTGTAAGTTTCAGCTTAGTTAGCTTATGTCAACTAAACAGAGAAATTTAGAGTGTGTTAGCTCTGGAGTTTTTATTTTAAGAGAGGAAGAGGTTGTGAAGACCTTAATCTTAATCAAAAGATCATTCATAGTGTTGTTGCCTTTCCGTGTGTCTAAGCCTTGGTAGATAAAGTTATTCGGTACCTCTGCTAGTGAGAAGTAGCAGGTACCCGGTGGCGGAGGTGGATGCTATGTGTTATTACAGGGTTAAATTTATGTGTAAAAATTCACTAAAATTGCAAAAAATTGGTATGAACTCATAGCTTTAAAAATATAATGGGTTCAATACTAAAAACCTTAAAAGTTGAACCCATAGAGCTTAGATGTTGGATCTGCCTCTACACAGTGGAATAATCGTATAAGCAAGCTGGCCTAGACACACCATCATCATAAAAAAGACAAAAAAAACCACCCCTAGTGTTGCTTTGGCAGTTGAGCTACTTGACGCAAAGATTGAAGTTGTTTGACAAATTTCTAATGGTTTAAGCATAGAATGTTATGGAAATCATATACAAGAAATTATTGGGCTATCACTTTCTTATCACTTTGGACTGACTGCTTGGAGTAGAATAACCAGAAAAGAAAATCAGCTGAGAGATAATGTTTTTGCAATGTTTTACCATTGGTTTTTGGGATTTCTTCTATTGTTTGATTGTTCCCCCTTAAGAAAATGAAAGTGATCTGGCAACTCTATGCATCCTGTTGCTACATGGTTGTTTCTAACTAGCTTTCTTTTTCGACATTCTTTTTTAACAGGGTGATCCCCTTAATGTCAAAGTGAACAAGCTGTCATCTACAAAAACACAACTTCCCTATGATTACTACTTCTTGAAGTACTGCAGACCTACAAAGATTTTGAATAGTGCCGAGAATTTGGGGGAAGTTCTTCGAGGGGACCGCATTGAGAATTCAGTTTATACTGTAAGGAGATCTTCTCTTTCTGTCTAGTCCGATAATTGCCGAAGGATAAAAAAGAAAGATTTTTTTTGTGTAATACGTGCTTATGTGTATACTTGCTGAGTAGATCTGTATTTTTGAACTATTTACAGTTCCAAATGAGACAAGAACAACCATGTCAAGTGGTCTGTAAGCAAAAGCTGGATGCTGAATCTGCAAAGAACTTCAAGGAGAAGATTGATGATGAATACAGAGTTAATATGTAAGATTAAATTAGTTTGCTCTTGTCCCCTAAGAGTTAATAGTTTAAACATGGTCTGTAAGCAAAAGCTTGATGCTGTTTTGACTCATATTTTTGTGTGTGATATATACCACAAAGTTAATAGGTAAGACAAAATTTTATTTACTCTTGTCCCCTAAGAGCCGGCTTGGCTCAGCGGTAAGCTTGCTTGCCGTGGTGTGTCAGGTCGCGGGTTCGAATCAGCCTCTCTGCAAACAGGGGGAAGGCAGCCTCTCTGCAAAGCAGGGGGAAGGCTGCCTAGAGTATTCCCTTCCCCAGACACCCACGAAGTGGGTATTGAACTGGGTCGGCCCTTTCTTTCTTGTCCCCTAAGAATTTAGTTTAGTCTCCTGTGCATGATTTCTTCCACATGTTTTTGCACCTGAATTAGACTTCAACATTGAATGTTCATCTGATGATGCAGGATTCTAGACAATCTTCCAGTTGCAGTTCTTAGACAAAGGCGAGATGGAATTCAATCTACTACTTACGAGCATGGTTTCCGTGTTGGGTTCAAGGGGAATTATGCTGGGGTTTGTGCACAGTTTGAATTGCTATAGACTGATGGTTTAATCCTTGTGAATTTAGTCTTAACTGTTTTTGCATTCTCTTTCTGGTAGAGAAAAGAGGAGAAATATTTTATCAACAACCACTTGAGCTTCCGAGTCATGTACCATAAGGATCCTGAAACTGATACTGCTCGTATCGTTGGTTTCGAAGTGACGCCAAACAGGTTTCAGTGCTTTACACCAATGCCTTGTGTTATCTCTTTTTTCTTTATTTTTTTCCATTCTCTTCTGACTTGATCTTATTGATAGCATCAATCATGAGTACAAGGAGTGGGATGATAAGAACCCTCAGGTGACAACGTGCAACGAGAATACAAAAAATTTAGTTCCAGGTAGCACTGTTCCTCAAGAAGTAGATGCAGATAAGGAGGTTGTATTCACCTATGACGTTTCTTTCAAGGTATTCTCTTTTTAAACATTTGTCCTTCCTATTTCAGGCTTGAGGCAGTTCTTCTTTGTCTGCAGATATCTTAGTTACTATTATTGTTCTTCCTTAGGAAAGCGAGGTAAAATGGGCTTCTCGTTGGGATACATACCTGCTCATGAATGATGATCAGATTCACTGGTTTTCCATCATAAATTCCCTTATGATTGTCCTATTCCTTTCTGGTATGGTTGCGATGATCATGATGAGAACTTTGTACAAAGATATTGCAAATTATAATCAATTGGAAACACAAGATGAGGCTCAGGAAGAAACAGGATGGAAACTTGTTCATGGGGATGTTTTCCGTGCTCCAATTAATTCCGGTTTATTGTGTGTGTATGTTGGAACTGGTGTCCAAATACTTGGAATGACACTTGTGACGATGATCTTTGCTCTGCTGGGTTTCTTATCACCCTCGAACCGTGGTGGGCTTATGACTGCTATGGTTTTACTATGGGTTTTCATGGGCTTGTTAGCTGGCTATTCTTCTGCCCGTTTCTATAAAATGTTTAAAGGAACAGAGTGGAAAAGGATTACTTTGAAAACTGCTTTCATGTTCCCTGGAATACTCTTTGCTGTGTTCTTCGTCCTGAATGCTCTCATCTGGGAAGAGCATTCTTCTGGAGCATTGCCATTTGGGACCATGTTGGCTCTAGTGTGCTTATGGTTCGGAATTTCAGTACCTTTAGTATTTGTTGGCAGCTACCTCGGTTACAAAAAGCCAGCCATTGAAGATCCTGTTAAGACGAACAAAATCCCTAGGCAAGTACCAGAGCAAGCATGGTACATGAAACCAGCCTTTTCGATACTTATCGGGGGAATTCTTCCATTCGGAGCTGTTTTCATCGAGCTATTCTTCATCTTGACGTCCATATGGCTGAACCAGTTCTACTACATCTTTGGCTTTCTCTTCATAGTTTTCCTCATCTTGATAATCACATGTGCAGAAATAACTGTTGTGCTCTGCTACTTCCAGTTGTGCAGTGAAGACTATAACTGGTGGTGGAGAGCTTATCTTACAGCTGGATCCTCCGCTTTATACCTGTTTCTCTACTCCATTTTCTATTTCTTCACCAAGTTGGAGATCACAAAGCTGGTGTCAGGCATATTGTATTTTGGTTATATGTTGATTGCATCATATGCCTTCTTTGTGTTAACAGGAACAATCGGCTTCTACGCATGCTTCTGGTTTGTTCGGAAGATCTACTCCTCAGTGAAGATTGATTGATAGACAGAGAGAACTCATAGTTTGTTATTAGCATAGTGAAAAGGGGTCTGATGATGCTGAGATTAGGAAAAAAACAGTAATGATTCTTGCTTATAGCACAGTGGCCAAAGAGTGAGTTTTCAGCCTGCTATGACAGTTGAGTCTTCCGGTATTTATCTTAGGTTGTGGCTTGTAACTTTTATACTCCATCTTTTCTTTTATACAAAAGCTATATTCCTGATTGTACGTTTTGGAAATGCATCTGGTTGGTCCTGGTAAAAGAAGTACTGCTCAATTTCAAAGTATATGATGGTCATGGTGGACATAAGAATTTGTGTGCGGCTGCTTTGCTTTGCAGCAGGGGTGTACATAGTCCGGGTTGGTTCTGATTTTTCAATTACCAAACCAAACTAATCATGTCAGATTTTTATATCTATAAACCAAACCAAACCAACAAAATCGGGTTGTTCAATCTCGTGTTTTTCGGGTTTCCGGGTTATTTTTCTCGATAAGTCTTCATAGCACAAATATATAACTTGTGCTCTACATACTTCTCCAATCCTACAAGGATACAACTATATAATGTATTTTTCAAGAAAATAATACAATAATATGAGATGAGTCATAGCATTGTACTAAAATATTCAATAACAAAATACTAAAATCCATAAAGAAAATATTACTAAGTAATAAGCGATGATAAATATTAACATAATCTAAACGTACTATATAAGTCATGCTTAATTAAGTACAACTATAAGTATATTAGTTACACAACTAATCACTAAAGAAAAAGATAAATTAAGTTATGCATTTTCAATATAAACAATACAAAACTAAAAAATAGATATCCACACTATTGTCATTTCTAATGTTGAATTGATTTTCTTAGTTATCATTAGTATTGATGTGAAGTTTATTTGAATTACTACCTTTATGAACTATAAAATTTATCGGACCATTCAAGAATGTTATTCCAAACTTGAAATAATATGTTTAAAGATAAAATTGTGAAAAAGTTTAAGAAATATTTATGGATTCTGTTAAAAGTAAATATTTATATGTATAAAATATTTGTAAAAATTGAATAAATGTAATATCAGGTTGGTTTGGTTTCGATTTGACTTTTTTTAGTTAAACCAAACCAATCAATTATGGTCGGGTTATTTTTTCCAACACCAAACCAAGTCAAACCAACCCATGATCGAGTTTTTTTTTCTGATTTGACTTGGATTACCGGTTTGGTGCTGTTTATCGGTTTTCTTTATACACCCCTAATTTGCAGCATAGCATTTTCTATTTTATAGCAGGCATTATGAGAGACATGAAGTAAAATTGCCTACAAGCAATGTAGCTACATTTCAACTCTTGCACGATGAGGAATTTAGTTGAGCTAAAAGACTAGAATAGAAGCCTGAACTTATTTTTGTCACCAAGTAAAAAAATTCAACTAGTCATTTAAGCATTATAGGGTTGAGGGTATTTGTCAAGTTGAAAGAAAGGTAAAATGGCAGAAATCGCAAATGCACATTCAAGCAGATTTTCCCGCAAAAACAGCTATGCCTTTATTACATTAGTCTTTTGACATGATAGAGAAACTAATTATACCACTCATCTCTATCAAGTATTTTTGGATTACTCAATAATACTAAACGTCCTCTCTCTACATCAATAAAGATGTTGTTGAATACCTTTGAACAAATCAATTAATGTAAATAAAGGAACAATCGGAATCAACGGTAATATATATTAAAGATTGATCGTCTGATTGGTATATACAGATTATCTTTACAAGAAGATAATAAGATTTAATCAAGTATCAAGAGCAAGTGAACAATAAAAATGATGATAATAGGGAGAAGAATGATACAAAGAGAAAAATTGGTATTATTAATGATCAGTGTCCCCTTAAAAATGGGGGAAACCCTCCTTTATATAGGGAAGCGGTCTCCTCGCCCAACTATTACATCGCCATAAGGGCATTACAATTGTAGCGGAAATACAAGGAGAGGGAAGTTGAGGACGTCCACCTGGACAGGCCCGTCGATTCGCCACTTATGGACGGGAGCGTATCCCTCTTGGCGTGCGGTCGTGAGGGAGGACGTCTCCGAATGTCGTTGACATCATAAGGAGGCGTCCCCGACCTGTACTTCATCCGGGTCGGCCGTGTGTATGTACAAACTAGCCTTGTTTTGTGTCCGATTTGTCCTCATACAGATAGTCCCTCCGCCTATTGGAGATGTGTTCGAAGCGTATCTGCGATGGGCGGATTGATCCGGCCCATGTTGGGTCTGTGCACACACGCACACATGGCACGTTCTTCTAAAACATCGCCTGCTGACGGCGTGCATCATAATTACTATTGTTTTCAATGCCGGTGATAAAGATGATTTGACGTTTCGGTTTCCCGCCTCTTTTCCGGTGCAAAACCCTTAGAATTTCGCGCAATGGCTTATTATAAATAGAGGACAGTTTCAATACTTTCCCCTCTTTAGATCATCAGAAATCTTTTGTCTCTAACATTTTATTTTCACATATCTCGCAACCTATTCCTTCGTTCTTTGCATCCTTGCTATTATTTCCTTAGAGTACCCAGTCAATATTTCAAAAGAGAAATGGCTAAAGGTAACCGTCGCCGGGAACCGAAAGAGGGTGAGGCTGCTTCTGGGGCTTCCCGGCAGTCGAAGGGTAGCAAGAATGTCCGAAAACCTCTTGTCCCTTTAACCGTAGAAAACCTCCTCCCTCGCGATCTACTTGTTCGGAGGGATTTCTCCATGCCGGCGGAGACCCCTATATGGGAGAGGTTCACGTACACTGTGGGTCTACTTCATGACCTCCGGGTGTCTTGCCAGGTACCGGAGGCGGTGGAGATGAGTATGGCTGGGAGGGACCTGGTCTACGTTCACCGGTTGGGGTTCTGCGCACGAATACCCGTTCATAATGGGGTGTGGACTCCCCATTTATCCATTGGCGAAGGCATTATGCCGATTTTACAACATCTGCCCGGCCCAGCTTACTCCGTATACGTGGAAGATCTGTCGGATATTGACGAAGTATGCGGAGAGAGCCGGCGTAGACGTCTCTATCCACCACCTACTACAGCTGTTTAGTCCCGGCTTTTTGAGGGGCAAGATGATGCAACTAAAGAATCGCGGAACGAAGGGCTTAATCGTCGAGGCGGACGATAAGCCCAACCGCCAGTTTTGGGTGAAATATTTCTACATCCGTACCTCGGACCTGGTGGCGGACGCGACCGATTTTCCGGAGGCGTAGAACGATAACTGTAAGTATTGACATGTGCTTTTAGCGTCTTTATGTTTTACTCGACTTTACGCCGTTTTCATATGCTAACACTTATCATTTTTTATGTACGTAGTGGGCGCGCACGCCTCAGTCTATCCCTAATATAAGGGCGTGGGTGAGGCAGCTGATCCCCTACGCCGAAGAATGCAGGACATGGGCTGCTTTTTCCCTAAAATACGGCCTTCCAAGTACGGTTTCGATTCGCTGGCTTCTCTCCTTGTTTTAGGTGTCGCTATAACTGATGCTTCATTTTATTTGTTTTTCTGCAGCTCGAAACGTATCGTGGAGATGGAGACTCTGTGCCGCCAATTCCCCACCGTTGGAAACCGAGCTCGTGATCTCTGTAAGTGAAGGTCCCCTCGAAGCTGCTCAGCCCGAAGATGGCCGGACAGACGTAGTAGCACCCGGCGACGGAGTTAGCGAGGCCGCCCACTCGGAGCTTGACCGTGTCATCTGGGAGTCTGTCTTAGCCGACATTCCCGGACCTTCTCATTCTACGCCTGAGCCGGTCATTGACCAGGCGTTCGGGGAGAACATAGGGCCCTCGTCCCTTGCTGTCGAAGAGGGCACTCTAGCGGATGATGAACCGTTGGAGCGGAAGAGGCGTAGGCTGCTCCTTGGAAAAGGAGTGGTCGTGGAACAAAGGAAGGCGGTAACTCGCCGCCCTGAATCGAGGCCGATCTTGATGGGCGACGCCATCCGGCCGGTGAGGGCTACGCTTCTGAGTGCGGCCGAGGTGGATGCTACTCCTCCCTGTGCCGAGGGCGAAAGCGTTCCGGCTGTCGCCGGTAGGACCGTAGACGTGGGGGCAACTGCCGTTGAGCCGACCTCCGATCCTGCGGGCGTGCCACCGCCGGAAGGTATCGAAGCGGCCTATGAGCCAGCGAACGTGCCACCGCCGGGAGGTATCGATGCGGCCTCTGAGCCAGCTGACGTGCCACAGCGGGAGCATGCCCGAGTGAGCACGATGGAGACGGGTTGTAGCCGTCGAATCATGATCCCTACGGGGTATAACTTGCTGCTGGAGAGCGAGCAGGCCGTGATGGATATGTCCCTGTTGTGCGGGGCTGCCGAAGCGGAGTCTCTGAAGACGGTGAACAACAAAGACTTGTCTCGTCGAGTTGCTGGTGCCGCTATGCAGGTATGACTCAGTTATTGTTCGTTTTGCTTTCCTTTCTTTCGAGGTTTTAACTTGTCTTCTCTTTTCTTTTGTATACCCTTATTTTAGAGGTCGAGCGGAGCTGAAGGGATCAGAAGAAAATTGCTACCCTTCGGAAGGCATCGAAGAAGTATAAGGAGGTCCGCGAAAAGCACAAGGCGCTTGCGGACTGCTTTTCCCAAGACCCTGACTTCCGCCTCCTTCGAGAGAGCGTGTAGTCGCTGGAGGAACAACTGCGCAAGCGGAAGGCCCAACTTGAAAGAGCGGATGCTGATCTACTGACTGCAGTGACTCGGAACGCTGAACTGGAGATCCTTCTCCAACAGCGGGAGGGGGAACGGGATCTGGGCCGCGTAGCAATGATGGAGACGGCTGAGCTACGTGCCAAAGTCGACGCCTTGTCGGCCGAGCTTCAAGCAGTTTCAGCCAAAATGGCAGTTCCTCAGCAAGTGGAGGCCGTTGGCCCAATTGGAGACATGTCTCGCGAAGCCCAAGACATGCTTGTGTATGCAGAGGCGAGGCGGACTGTGTTCGAAGAGCTGTTGGCCGCTGGCAAAGCCACCGAAGCGAAAGTTGACAAATAGCACCGTCTGGTCAGGACAGCTCGCGAAGCCTGTGGCTACGACCCTGATTCTCTAGTTCAGACGAGCGGCTCCTTCACAGATGTGGACCAGCTGGGCATCGGGTCCTAGATCGAGAGGATGTTCTAGGACGATGGTAAGGATGGCGCAGCTGGGGCGGAAGGAGGCGACAGGGGTCTTGGTAGTTGAATAGGGCTTGTGTATATTTGTAACCTGTACCCCCTTGTAATTTTGTAATCATATTCAAATAAAGAGACTTTTTATCGACTTCTCTAAAGTTCTTCATTACTTCTTCCTTTACTTTTATTTTCGTACTGTTCGGGGCGTAGCCCTCTATTTGACCGAGGTCAAACTTATAAAAGTTTTTATGACGAAGGCACTTTGCCTAAATCCCAGGTCGAATGAGGACGAGCCCATACTTTGGTGTCGAGGGCACTTAGCCTGAGTCCCAGTTTGGGCGAGGTCGAGCTTAAATGTCTTGTGTAATTAAGGCTTTGGCCTTCCGTTTTACCTGGGAGAGGTCATAGCCTCTCCTTTTATTGTTAAGGCCTTAGCCTTTCGTGCCAACTGGAGGGGGTCGTACCCCTATCCTTTAGTTGTTAAGGTCTTAGCCCTTCGTGTCGACTGGAGGAGGTCGTAACCTTCTCCTTTCGTTGTTAAGGCCTTACCCCTTCGTGTCGACTGGAGGAGGCCGTAACTTTCTCCTTTTATTGTTAAGGCCTTAGCCCTTCGTGTCGAATGGAGGAGGCCGTAACCTTCTCCTTTCGTTGTTAAGGTCTTAGCCTTTCGTTTCAACTGGAGGAGGCCGTAACCTCTCTTTTCGTTGTTAAGGCCTTAGCCCTTCGTGTCGACTTGAGAAGGCCGTAACCTTCTCCTTTTATTGTTAAGGCCTTAGCCCTTCGTGTCGACTGGAGGAGGCCGTAACCTTCTCCTTTCGTTGTTAAGGACTTAGCCTTTTATTCATTGGAGATGGCCGTGGCCTTTCATTCATTGGAGGTGGTCGTAGCCTTTCATTCATTGGAGATGGCCGTAGCCTTTCACTCATTGGAGATGGCCGTAGCCTTTCATTTATTGGAGGTGGCCGTAGCCTTTCATTCATTGGAGATGGCTGTAGCCTCTCATTCATTGGAGATGGTCGTAGCCTTTCATTCATTGGAGGTAGTTGTAGCTTTTCATTCATTGGAGATGGCCGTAGCCTTTCATTCATTGGAGATGGCCGTAGCCTTTCATTCATTGGAGATGGCCGTAGCCTTTTATACATTGGAGATGGCCATAGCCTTTTATACATTATGGTTGTAGCCCTAGTCTCTGTGATGCGCCATTCGTGAAGGTTGGCGGTACGCTTGGCATATCAGAATAACCTTGCAAACGATTCCGGGCATCTCCTTCGTCGCCTCATTAAAAAGCTCTCCGGGAAAACCCAATTGGGACAAAACCCGGATGAGGGAAAAAGATTACGGCTTGGGGGGTGTCTCTTAGAAGTGGAAACGTTTGAGGTGTGAGATATTCCAGTTGTTTTGGAGTATCTTTCCATCCATGGTCTCCAGCTTGAAGGAGCCCTTGTCTGTTGCTGCGATGATTTTGTAGGGCCCGTCCCAATTGGTGCCCAACTTCCCCTCATTGGGATATTTGGATGCCAATGTTTTGGCTTTTAGCACATAGTCGCCTGTCTTGAGTGGACGAATTTTCGTCCTTTTGTTGTAGCATCTCTCAACCTGCTATTTTTGGGACACTAACCTGAAGTGGGCCATTTCTCTTCTTTCTTCGGCCTCGTCCAAGTCTTGTAGTCGGCTTGCGTCGTTCTCATCTCCGCTTGTGTGCGAGTATCTGAGACTTGGTTCGCCGACTTCGACTGGTATGACGACGGCGGTTCCGTAGACTAATGAGTAGGGAGTCTCTCCTGTGAAGGATTTGGGGCTGGTTCTATGTGCCCATAATACTTCTGGTAGCAACTCAGGCCACAATCCCTTGGCCTCTTCAAGTTTTTTCTTCAGGATGTTTAATATGGTCCTGTTGGATGATTCCGCTTGGACGTTGGCGGCTGGGTGATATGGCGTTGAGAGTGTTCTTTTAATGCGTCATTTGTCAAAAAAGTCGGTTGTCTTTAGTCCTATGAACTGTCGTCCGTTGTCACACATTATTTCTTTGGGGATGCAGAAGCGGCATATGATGTTTTTCCAGATGAAGGCTATGACTTCTTTCTTGCGGATTTGCGCGTAGGCGCCTGCTTCTACCCACTTAGAAACGTAGTCAGTTAAAACTAATAAAAAACGTACCTTTTTTTTTCCGGCAGGTAGCGGTCCAACTATATCCATTCCCCATTTGATGAAGGGCCATGGGGAGGTGACCGAGTGGAGGGGTTCCCCCGGCTGATGTATCATGGTAGCGAACTTTTGGCATTTTTCGCATCGCCCGACGTATTCTGCCGCGTCCTTTTTCATGATAGGCCAGTAGTAATCGGCCCGTATTAGGCACCGTACGAGTGCTCGATTTCCCGTATGGGCAACGCAATGACCCTCATGGACCTCTTCCAGTACCAGAGTCGTCTGGTTGGGTCCTAGGCACTTAGCCAGGGGTACTCCAAAAGTTCTTTTGTAGAGATCATTGTTCATCAGGCAGTATCTTGCTGCCTGTGTGCGAAGCTTTCTGGCTTCTTTTTTGTCGCGCGGTAGGTGCCCTTCCTGCAAGTATGACACAAACTGGTTGCGCCAGTCCCAAGTTAGGTGTAGAGAGAATACCTCGCTGTGATCGATGGTGGAATGCATGAGGGTGACGGTGCTTTCTTTGCTCAGGTTAGTGGCTACTGCGGCCAGTTTGGCCAGCCCGTCGGCTTCGGCATTGTGTACCCTATGAACTTGTTCGAAGCGACATTCGTCAAATTGGGCCATCAGTTTACAGACCTCGGCTTGATATTTCTGTAACCTTTGCTCCTTGATCTGGTAAGCCCCGACGAATTGATTTACCACAAGTTGCGAGTCGCAATGCAGGATCAGTTGGTGGGCCCCATATCTGGTGGCTAATTTCAAACCTGCAATAACAGCTTCGTACTCCGCTTCGTTATTAGTCATCTCCGGGCATCGTATGGACTGGAGAATGACCTCGCCGGTAGGGACCTCGAGAACGAGTCCCAATCCCGATCCCGAGGCGTTCGCAGCCCCATCGGTATGGAGTATCCAGGGGTCCATGTTAGGAGCTGTTTGTAGGGCCTCCCTCTCTGCCTCAGGCGAGATGCTGGCGCTGAAGTCGGCTATAAAGTGGGCGAGGACTTGCGATTGGATGGCGGTTCTGGGGATATAGATGATGTCGTGCTCGCTGAGCTCTATAGCCCATCTGGCGAGACGACCCGAGAGTTCGGACTTGTATAGGATGCTTCTTAGAGGGAAGGTGGTCACTACTCGGATGGGGTGGCATTGGAAGTAGGTTCTTAGCTTTCGGAAAGCCGTGACCAATGCCAATGCCAACTTCTCGAGGTGCGGGTACCGAGTCTCGGTGTCTACTAGAGTCTTACTAATGTATTAGATAGGTGATTGCGTACCTTTTTGTTCGCGGGCGAGCATCGTGCTGACCGCAACCTCTGAGACGACCAGATATGTCAGTAGGGGTTCGCCTGGCTCTGCCTTTGCCAGCAGTGGTGGGGACGTCAGGTACGTTTTCAATTCTTGGAGGGCTTTGACGCATTCGTCATTCAAGTGGAACCCGTTATCTTTTCTCAGCACACTGAAGAATTTGTGGCACCTGTCCGACGATCGGGAGATAAAGAGAAAGAGGGCGGCTATTCGACCTGTCAACTTCTGAACCTGTTTCTTGCTAGTAAGTGCTTCGGGTATTGAGGCAATCACCTTAATTTGGTCGGGGTTGACCTCTATCCCTCTCTGTGATACAAGGAAGCCGAGGAATTTCTCGGATGCCACACCAAAAGTGTAATTCTCGAGGTTCAGCTTCATCCCGTAACTGTTCAATATTTCGAAGGCCTCTCGCAAGTGGTCGATATGATCCTCCTTCCTTCCTGATTTGACTAACATATCGTCGATGTAAACCTCCATGGTCTTCCCGAGTTGCTCTTTGAACATCTTAGTGACCAACCTCTGGTAAGTAGCCCCTGCATTCTTCAGCCCGAAGGGCATCACCCTGTAGCAGTAGGTGCCTTGGTGGGTGATGAAGGTGATTTTCTCCTGATCCTCCTCGGCCATCAGAATTTGGTTATAGCCAGAATAGGCGTCCAAGAAGCTTAATAGCTCGTGTACGGCGGTGGCGTCGATTAGTTGGTCGATGTGAGGCAAGGGGAAAGAGTCCTTAGGGCAGGCCTTGTTCAGGTCGGTGAAGTCCACGCACATCCTCCATTTTTCGCTTTTTTTTTACCATCACCACGTTAGCGACCCATTGCGGGTACTTTGACTCTCTGACGGAACCGTTGGCCAGCAACTTATCTACCTCCTCTCGGACCGCCTCGTTAATGGAGGCGTTGAACTTTCTCTTGCCTTGTTTTACCAGCGGATGTAATGGATCTACGTTGAGCCGGTGAGTGGCGATATCTAGCGAGATCCCTGGCATGTCTGCATGGGAAAAAGCAAACGTATCTACATGTTTAGTCAAGAATTCATGGTACTTACCTGGATTGACGAGCCTATGACCGGTATAGACCTTCTTCTCGGGGTCGTTCTGGTCTAATTGAAACGGGTCAAGCTCCTCAGCCGTAGCATTGCAGGCTTCTATGATGTCGGGATCCCTTATGGCGTCGGCCGTCGGGTCCGTTTGGGTCCCCGTCATGGTTGATTGCTATGCCTGCGCACCCGCCCCGCTTAATTGTCTGGTATGAGCGCAATCTTGAATTATTTTGTAGCATTCTTGCGTTGTGCGCGGCTCCCCTTTGATCTTGAATATTCCCCATGGGGTAGGGAATTTGATTACTTGGTACAGGCTTGACGGGACCGCTCGCATGGCGTGTATCCATGGGCGCCCAATGATGACTTATAGGTCGTCTCCTGGTTCATCACGTGGAAGGTAGTCTCCAGGGTGACCCCTACCGCGAGGACGGGCAGGGTCACTTCTCCTAATGTGCGCTCTACTACATTGTTAAAACCAGTTAGAGTTATGCACCTGGGAGTTATTCTATCCTCGAGTCCCATCTATGAGAGGAATCTCGGATGGATGATGCAGGCGCCGCTTCCGTCATCGATCATAACTCTCCTGACATCAGTATCAATGATACGTCGAGTAATAACTAAAGCATCATAATGAGGGAAACACAAACCGTCGGCGTCAGACTTATTGAAGGTGATACTCCCTTCAAGGTCATCGTACCGTTCGTGGGAGATGGTCCTCTTCAGTCGGTGTGTGCTGGTGAATTTGACGTGATTAATGGTGGCGTCGTCCCCCTCTTTGACAATCATGTTTACCGTACGTGTCAGAGAGGGCAGCTTTGGGGGTCCCCGGGAGTGCTCCCGTCCGCACGCAAAATTAGCTTTCCCCTTGTCGCTGAGCAGCTCCTTCAGGTAGCCCTGGTTGAGCATTCTGATGACTTCCTGTCGTAGACCAATACAGTCTTCAGTCCGGTGCCCTCGTTCCTGATGGAACTCGCACAAGATGTTGGATTTCCTCGTGGTTGGGTCTGATTTCATCTTTTGGGGCCACTGCACCTTAGTGCCGAGCTTCTCCAGTGCGTACAGCACTTCTGAGGGTGAAACATAAAAGTTATGTGAAGAAGGTAGAGGGGGCGTACCTCGATCATTTCTGAGTAGGGCGACGTGGCGCTGCACGGCGTCTGTATGATGCGGGGGCAGGAGCGAAGATCTTATGGAGGGTTGGTGTTGTTCCTTGCTGGGACGAGGGGGAGTTCCCGGTGTCCCTCATGCCGTCGATCTCTCCTTGTGTCTGGGTGCACGACCGCCAGCCGTCGGGTTGGCCCATTAAGATCCTTCTTGTCTGCCCGCACCTCGGCGTAGTAAGCATTATGGATCTCGTCCCAAGTCGTGGGAGGGTACTTCATGAGCCGGCTCAGCAGTTTTTTGGTAGCCCCGGAGCCGTCCCTGCTAAGTCCGTTCTGGAAAGCCGCTACCGCCATTCCCTCTAACATATTCGGCAGGCTCATTCTTACCCTATTGAATCTGGCGATGAATTCACTGAGGCCTTCGCATGCGGTCTGTCTAACGGCGAATATGTCGTTCACCCTTGCTTCCGCTTTCTTAGCGCCGGCATGCGCGGTGACGAACTTATCCGCCATTTCCTCGAAGGTTGAGATCGCTTTGGCTGGTAGTTGGGAGAACCAGGTCAGCGCTCCTCCGGTCAGCGTTTCGCCGAACTTCTTCAGCAGTACTGACGGTACCTGTTCTTTAGACAAGTCGTTACCTTTTACTGCATTGACGTAGTGGATGAGGTGATCCTTGGGATCGGTGGTTCCGTCGTACACCTTCAGGTATGGGGGCATCTTGAAGGTTTTCAGGATGGTGTAGGGCGCCGCTTCTTCGGAGTAGGGTTGTTCCACAAACCTTCCTACATCCCGTTTGGGTAGTAGTTTAGGCGCCCCGGGGATCTTATCAACCTTATCTTGGTGTTCCTTAATCTGGTCGCGTAGGACCTGGTTTTCTCCTTCCATTTCCTTCATTTTTCTGAGGATGGAGGCTAGTGTATCGTCGTGTGTTTGCGTCTCGAGGAGTTAGCCGTTGGTCCGTATTTCTTCTTGTTCGTCTGTCGCGGTGGTGTTGCTCGTTGCTGGCACTGCATTTCCACAACCTTGCGGTGGCTTTTCCACTAAGCTGTTCAATGTGCTGGTCAGCCATTCTTCTAGTAGCCTCTTGACTGTTGAAGGTACCTCTTTTGGATTGGAGTCCCTTTCTTGCGAGGTAGGGGAGGCTTCTGCTTCAAGCGCGGCAAAGGGAGTAGCGTTGATGGCTGTGCTACCACCAGCCTCGTTCATGGCACTCTGGAGGTTTGTGGTAACTTCTGCTACAGCCTTAGGTCGTGTGTTATTTTCAGCCATTTCAAAACTTTTTCCGATGATCGGATCTTGCGAATGTATACTACGAGTTTGATTCTCGAAATCTCCACAGATGGCGCCAAATTATTTTACTCAAAAGTTGTTGAATACCTTTGAACAAATCAATTAATATAAATAAAGGGACAATCGGAATCAACGGTAATATATATTGAAGATTGATCGTCGGATTGGTATATACAGATTATCTTTATAGGAAGATAATAAGATTTAATCAAGTATCAAGAGCAAGTGAGCAGTAAAAATGATGATAATAGGGAGAAGAATGATACAGAGAGAGAAAGTTGTATTATTAATGATCAGTGTCCCCTTACAAATGGGGGGAGACCCTCCTTTATATTGAGAAGCGGTCTCCTCGCCCAACTATTATATCGCCATAAGGGCATTATAATTATAGCGGAAATACAAGGAGAGGGAAGTTGAGGACGTCCACCTAGACAGGCCCGTCGACTCGCCACTTATGGACGGGGGCGTATCCCTCTTGGCGTGCGGTCGTGAGGGAGGGCGTCTCCGAATATCATTGACATCATAAGGAGGCGTCCCCGACCTGTACTTCATCCGGGCCGGCCGCGTGTATGTAATAGCTAGCCTTATTTTGCGTCCGATTTGTCATCATACAAAAGACTTCCTCAGTTGTTGATTCAATTTGTTCAAAACATGTATTATATTGCGTTTTGGTAAAAACTAACTAAAATAATTATTTGCTATCGGAAAAAGTATAGCATTTAGTTGGTAAGATTACAAAACAAGTTTGAATTTTAATTCTCATGCGACAGATGTCGATCTTCATCCAAACCTTTATACTATATGTTTATAAGAGAATTTCATGGTACATGTCATGGGCAGCTTTCCAGCCATGTCTCATGACCCCTTGGGTGTGCCTCGTTGTGTCCTAGCAAGCCTCCCAATGCCTAGCGCCACGGATGGCTCCGTGGTCTTGGTCACGCCAAGTGACAAGCGCGCAACTGCCTCTATCGCCCCACTGATATCCTTCACCAGCGCCTAGCCGTAGGCAGATTCCAACAACGGCGCGCGCGCAGGCCTTGATGCCAAAGACAATGCCGCTTAAAACGGACATATTGCCTTTTAGAAAATTAAATCATTTTGATTATAAATAGAGTAATTTTATTTCAAGTACTTCCATTATATTTCTCTAGCGAATTCTAGTCTAGTCTTGTAACTTTGGATTATTTTCTTTAAGTATTATTAGGGGACCAAGCAATCAAAACTTTCTGGCAAGCAAACAATTTTTTGTACTGATACCCAAATGACTAGGACATATACACCGATTGTTATCATATCATACTATATATAAGTATAAAGATTGTCATAGAATATTATTGGACTTTTATGCCCCTAATAATTATATTAACACTTTCAATATTAATAAATAGAATATATAAGCTACAAAAGTTAATTTTGTAACTGTTAAATTTGCCTTGAGATTGTCAAAAAATTTATTATGGTACATATATCAAAATTTTCCATGTGTATAATAATTTTTTAGAGCTAACATCATATATTTTATTTCTCCTATACTTTTCTTCGCTTAAATATTGGGATGGTTATGATTTCTAAGTGCAATTAGGATTCAAAGTGTTTTATCATCCATATACAAAACGGTGTCACTTTTTAAATTTTATGAGTACTACTTATATGGGATACACGTCACGCACATCACGCGTGGCCGAGGACTACAATAACAACAAATCCAGTTTAATCCCAACAAGCAGGGTCTAAATAGGATAGTCTATACGCATACATTACCCCTACCTAATTCAAGTAAGTGCCGGCTCAAGGGGAAGGCTACTAAAGCAATTGCTTTAGGCCTCCCCAAATTGAAGGCCTCAATTTTTCTTTAGTAGTTAATATTGTGTTATTATAAAAAAGATACCAGATTTTTTTTTTTTGGTGTGTAATAGAGGTTATTTAGACCAATTTTTGAATTTCATAATAAGCATGCAATATGGTAAAATCACATGAGTTTGATGCCAACATTGATAATAAAATAGATAAAATAAAATCTTTCGTAATATTTTTTGACAGATTATTTCTTATAAAGGGTAGATGAAGTCATTTTTTCAAGTTCTATTACACTTAATTAAATTATTTCAAATGTATGAAATTATTTTAACATCTACCAGAATTAAATCATGAGATGATTGAAACTTACAAATATGTTATCCTTAGCTGCGAATGTTTTCGTTAAAAAACATTGAAGCTTTGTAAGTAGAGTTACTAGATGTTTTCGATGGTGGGGAGCTAGTAGATAGTCAACCAAAATACGTACAAGATGATTCATAAACTATTATTTAAGAAAATCAAATAAAAATTAAATATAAACTTTTTACTACTATAATTTAAGGCCTCTTCTTAATTTTTGGCTTTAGGCCACAAATATTTTTGAGCCGCCTCTGATTCAAGTAGAGAGGTAGTTTCCAATAGGCTTAAGAAGGACAAGAAGAAGAAGAGAAAAACAAAGGAGGAAGAAAGATGGAAGATAACCAAAAGAAAAAGGCACGAGTAGATTAATATATTTCCATCACTTAATTATGATCAACTAATATAATTTAATATAAACACGAGTTAGTAAAAATTGTTTTCCAGAACAAGGTGTTGAGTCCAATTGAATTCATAACCCAACCGTAGGAAGAGGAGTGCAAAATGGAAGGAAAAGATGCAGCTATAACTGTTGTTAGCATATAGACTACTCTCAAAAGCCAAAGCACTGTATGTATACCTAGAAAGAAGAGAAAGTTGTTAATGGCTATTATTCAGTCCAAAATCAACCCAAGAAGCACAGGCACCTAATAAAAAATTTCCTGTACCAGGCATGATTCTGGTATCAAGATGTACATACTGCCATTACTGTATTCACTAAAACTAAAGCTAAAAGTAAATCTTTAGCCGGCGTATGCTTTCGTTCTCCCATTCTTCTGCCTGCAAGTCAAAATGATATATCTAGTTAGCAATCTCAAGCAGTGGCCGATAGAGCACATAATTTACATGCTGCAGCAACAACAACAACTATTCAGTAGTAGGGTGTGGGGATGGTAATACGTATACATGCCTTACCCCTTACCCCTACCCGAAAGGGCAGAGATACTGTTTAGAAAGAGAAGAGAAAAAGGAGTGAAAAAGAAAAAAGAAAAGCAAAAGAGCACTAGACTCTAGCAGAAATCATAAATAGTTAACTAAACATAGAACAATAAATTAAAAGAGGCATGCTATAATATCTACCGGTAACTACCATAACGGGGCACGATACAATACGCAAGTCATCTATGGAGGGTCCTACCAAACCCCACCTAGCCCCGGGAATGAAGTACGAAAAGCTCTAGAAGCCCCTATCCTAGAACCCTTAAACTAGACCTCCAAGCTTTCCTATCAAGTGTCATGTCCTCGGAAATTCGCATTTTTGCCATGTCCTGCCTAATCACCTCTTCCCAATACTTCTTAGGCCTCCCTATGCCTCGCCTCGCCTCGGGCCAACCACCACCAGCCACTCACAACTCCTCACCGGGGCATCAGGGCTTCTCCTCCCTATATGCCCGAATAACCTGAGCCTCGCTTCCAGCATCTTCTCATCCATTGGTGCTACCCCATCTTGTCCCGAATAACTTCATTCTTAATCTTATCTAACCCGGTATACCCGCACATCCACCTGAGCATCCTCATCTCCGTAACCTTCACTCTCTGAACATGAGAGTTCTTAACCGGCCAGCACTCCGCCCCATACAACATGGCAGGTCTAACCACAACTCTATAAAACAATAACAACAACATACCAGTAAAATTTCACAAGTGGGATCTGGGGAGAGAAGAGTGTACGCAAACCTTATTCCTGCCCCGAAAAGGACAAAGAGGTTGTTTCCATGAGACTCTCGGGTCAACAGGAAAGGCAATAATATATATTTTACATGGAGCATAGCTATATAAGTGCAAAAAAGAACACTATTTTTTTAGAATATTAAAATTTGACCCGAGTTTCAAAAGTAAAATGGATGCACATGTAAGAACCTAATTGTTGACCCATCAAATTTAAATCGTAGATCCTTCTCGTCTCAAGAACATGGATGGAGAGGTGGCACTGACCAGAAAGCGTCTTTCTTTTCTTGTGCTAATAACTCTTCAAACGAAATATCAGGCAACTCAGCATCTGTGTTTTCGACTAGTTTATTGGTTTTTGCTTTCATTTCCATGTCTGCACCTATTTCAAGCATCTTCAAGGAAAAAAGAAAAAAAGAGGTTAACAGAAAGCAATTGAGTATTGGAGTCAATTATAGTAGCCTCAACGAATCAACTTTTCAAGAAGAGGTTTTAACACGACATAAGGGACAAAAGAAAAAACAAAATGGCGAGAGAATGAGGCAAAATGTAGAAGAATTGATAATTCTCCATCCCACCTGAAGCGTTGAGATCAAATGTTTATCCATTTTATGGATGGAATGTTCATGTTGAATTTGCAACGTGATAGTTCAGTCTATTGTACCTTTTTGTATGCTGGCGAGAGCTTCAGCTGTTGTTGCAGCCAATTATATACAAAAGCATCCTCTTCTAGTCGCTTCTGTTCTGATTCTAGCTTGTATATCTTGAAAGTTATAAACCTTAGTTAATATTTTTTTAATTCGGGATGAATGAGAAACAGTTTTTCAACTCAAACAAAAATTGATGAAAGGGAAACCCCACTACCTGCTGCCGTAGTCTAACAAAGGAAGATCTGTCAGCCTTAAAGAGTAAGGCCTTTGTTATTGTGAATCTTCGTTGAATGATCTCTGACCTGTTCAGGAATAACAAATTTAGTTACTAATAGATATGATACTCTCTCTGACCTCTGATCTTCGTTGAAAGGCCATTTGGGAACTGAAAGGAACTATTGGAAAAGATATTTCAAATTCAAAAACCTATAAGAGCGGATGAATCAAGCTATTGATCTTAGTAATACTCATATAAATATTCAACATACTATAGTACTTATCGCAAAAAGAAAAAAAATATTCAACATACTTGTGTTGTAGCTCACTCCTTGCTTCAACCAAACAATTAACAAATTGACCAACCTGCATCATTAAGGCATAACAGAACACAAGATTTAGGATTCTAAAAGATCTGAACGAGAAAAGCCAATCCAAACATTTAAAACGAAAGAATGAAAATTGTAACATGCATAGGAGAATTGTACTCACTTAGTCAAGCTGGCATATATTCCATTATGTCTGCTTAGTGAAATAAAAAATTTAACTTTGCATTTGAATATTGATAGAAGTAGGAGAGCAATGGTGAATAAGGTTGACAATCATACATATAGAGGACTATATGATCACATGCAACCAAGAATCCTTGACTAAAGTTTATTCCTCCAAGTCAGTTAATTAACTACACTTCTGTTTCATTGTTCATTTTCAAAACATAATTTTATTCCAAATGGTGATAAGTCGTCAGATCCACACACATTTTACATGCTGATAGTTGACAGAAAACATGGCGAAACAAAGTGTTCTCACTGAGCACTAACTCAGTTGTTATGTGACACACTTTCTGCATATCCTATCACTTCACTCAAAACAGCAATTGACTCACAAACTTCCATGAAAAGCTAATACTGGACAAAGCATCGACATCATTTTAAATCAATTTCTTAAATCTTACCTAAAGTGTGGACCCCTCCTATAGGTAAAACCGTAAAAGGAATCTAACAAGATCATTCTACGTGCGATATCATTTACAATGCTTCGTCTACGCCAGAAGCATGGATTTGGAGGAACTTTACAAAAAATAAGGTGTTTCTTTTCCCACATATCAGAACAGTTCTTGTTCCTCTCTAACAAAAAGGTCCAGATAATACATAATGGAGCTGTCCTCCTGCTTTGACTCTGAGGATCTTATTATCTATTCTTTTTACCTGCTATATGTTGATTAGTCCTTTCAAGTCTTCTTGAATCAACCACTTGACTCCAAAAATATAATTTTTTTTTTTGATAACTAACTCCAGAAGTATTCATAAACATTGACTAAATATTCCAACTTTTTCTGCAATGTGATAGAAGATGGTTTATTGACTCAGTACACCTAAACAACATCTTTCACCTACTTTCTCAAATTAATATATTCCTTCCAACTAATCCTGTTATACGTGTCTACGTGAAACCAAACTGATCAGCTCCAAGAGTATAAAATCTTTAGTTTTTTATTTTTGATGATGGCGGTGCCTGGAATAGCTTGTGTGCACCTCGATTATTCCACCGGGTACCTGCTACCTCCACCATCAGAAGTACTAGGTAACGCGGCCCACCAAGGACTAAAAAGAATCTTTACTACCATGGAAAATGTTTAATTCTGTCTTAAGTACAAGAAAAATGGTTTAAAAGACGAGCAATTTATTATATCTACTTGCTGGCAAAGAATCATTCTACTAACTCCACAATGTATGGCAAGTTTTAGCCTTATTGAAAGTCAAAATTAAGCTGTTGTGTCTTCAACCATAAAGAAAAACATATTTACGTTAAAGTTTGATATGCAGATATCCTCCAGGATGGAGATCTCCAACATCTCAAAAAGGATGCGGATATTGAACAAAAGGCAGGTCAAATTGCTCAACAATCAGAATCTCAATACAAACATCACACAGGCAAAGGCGGAGCCAGGATTTGTTTCGGAATTCTAATCTCTCTAAGTTACTAGGCTCTAAATTATTAATGCGTCCATTTTTAATGGATTTCTTTATACAAATACAGGGGTTGGATCCAAGTTACTGAGCTGGCCGAATCCGTAAAAGGCATGCTAGCTCCGCCCCTGCACATAGGAGCTTTCTAAGTCTCCAAAATTATAAAACGGTACCTTTAGTCATGCATACGAGACAACATCCCAATTCAACAAACACCAAATGAAGAAGCAACCTTTACTAAAATTCAAAGATGGCATATACTATACAAATTAATAATTAAAAAGAACATGCATATAGAACAAAAGACAGGTCAAATTGCTGAACAATCAGAATCTCAATACAAACATCACACAGGAGCTATATAAGTCTCCAAAAATTTATAGAAATGTCACCTTTAGTTATACATACAAAGGACAATATCCCAAATTAACCTTTACTAAATTTCAAATATGTCATACACTATACAAAATTAATAAATAAAAAGAGAAAAGAAGAGAAACAAAAACCTGAGCCAGTGTCAATCCATTAGACTCGTGAGACTTAACAAGCTCATCATAATGTTGCTTAATTTTTCTCTGAGTTGCACTACTCGACTTTGTAAAAGGGTATAAACAAACCAACTCCTCTTTCTCCATAACAACCCCAGAATCCTTCATCGTCTTCACCTCCTCTTCACTATTCGAATCGGGTCTCTTCTTCTTGACCCGTTTCTTTTTCTTCCTTCTCTCCCCATCATCCTTATCCGCATCAATACCAGATTTATCAATCTTATTCGGGCCATCATCATTACTCAATTCATTGGTAAACAGTTTGGCCCATTTAGGTGAACTGGAAGGTAAGATCTCAAGAAAAATTGAATGGGTCAAATGGGTCGGGTCAGATTGATGTGTAACTTCATCTTCTTTAGGTTCCTGTAAAGATAAGTTTTTTTGTACTAATTTAAGATGTTGATGGGTTTCATTAATTCTTTTTTTAGTGAGTTTAGAATAAAGAAAAAAAACGAGAATAGTGAGTGAACAAAAAGAGAAAGTGAAGAAAAACAAAAGAAAAGGAGATAACAGAGATTTAAAATGCTGTTGTTGATTATGAATGTGACAGCAAAGAGGAGAATTTTTTGGGAAAGAAGAAGAGATGAGCAGAAAATTAGGAGTGGCCGCCATGGGAACAAGGCGTCATTAACAGAAGAAAAACACACAGTCACACAGTAGTACAACACCTGGAGTGAGTTTTTTGGATATAAGAGAGGCTTATAATAATATAGTGAATCTATCTTCTTTTTGTTTTGTATTTAGCACTTTTACATATTCTATTCTAACTGCTTTGCTTACTTTTATCTTCTTTTTTTTAAAGATATTATTTGTAATTATGTGACTACTTGACAATTCCAAAAAATTTAATTAAAACAAAAAAATTTCCTTGCAGCCTTATTTTCCTTATTCTCTGCAGCTTTTGTTTTTTAGATCTAAGGTTCTTTTATTTAATCCAAGGTCTTTTTTTTAATATTTGAGGTATTTTCGAATATAGGTTTTAGGTTTTATTTTTTGTTTTTTTTTACGAGGATATGATCATGGTTACGAAAGTGTGAATGTTAGAATAAAGGTAAAAGGTTAGAATAGGTCACCTATCGTTGTCCTTGTCTGTAACATGAATAGCTTTATTACATGAGCTCGTGTTATTTATGTACTTTCGTATTCCTTGATTTATGTGATTACTTATTGTTGCTTTCGTTTCGGCCTTCTAATTACGATACTTAGATTTAATTTTGTATTTTTGCTTCGGTTTTGTAATTGGTGTGATTGTAAGGTCTTTCGGAAACAACCTTGCTAACTTCTTGAAGTTAGGTATAAGATCTGTGCACATATAACCCTTCTCAGACTCCACTTGTGAGATCATGCTGAGTCTGTTGTTGCTATTGTTGTCTTTTTTCTTTTTCTAATTTTTTGGGTTAAATTCTCAAAAATGTTTTGTTAAAATAATTGAAAAGCAAAAGGATGAACTTAGAATGCACTTTTTGACATAACTTTTATTGTTAAAAGGTTAATGGGCTTCTGAGTTATGATTTTACTCAACAGGTTTTCTTAAGCTTCAAAATACTTAATCATAAGTGAGAGATTACATTACAAAATTAATATTTTTAAACTTCAAAAGGAAGATTTTCTTTCAGAGAAGAAAGTAACCAAAAGCCCTCTTTGACCAAAACGTTATCATTTTTTTTTTCTTTCAAAATCCCTCAATAGATCACATAACATTTTTTTGTTTAAAATGTCAGGAAATAAATGTAGTGTAGATTGCTATAATTGTCAAATTTTAAATTTGTAGGGTGAATTCAATACCTTGTTGATGTCAATATGACATATGCTAGCATTTAGAATCCTAGGAGTATTTATTTCTCCTACATCTTCTTTGTGAAAATTGAGGAAGGGCCAAATTAGCTCATTAATGTAACTTGCTCCCAACAAATTAATTGATTATTAAGAAAAGATTAGCTTTCAAGAAGTTAAAGCTTTTCTTAATTATCCAGTGTTTACATCAAACAAATAACAAGAACGACCTAATACAATTCCACCAGTGAGGTTTATGGAGGGTTGTGTGTACGCAAACCTTACCCTACCCCGAAGAATAAAGAGGTTGTTTCCGAAAGACCGTCGGCTAAAGAGATATATGTTTTCATGGTCAAGTGATATATATTTTCATTTTAGTTTTAGCTGCTTAGGTTAAATTGCTTAATTTAATATAGACGCCGAAGAGCAATAGCAGGTCACATGTTTTAATTTATTAATTTGTTTACATATCAGCAAAAGAATGCAAGACAAGAAAGGTAAATCAGTGAGCAAATGCTGAGAACAAATGAATAAGATTTAGCAAACAATTATTCAAGAGACCTTGATGTTATTTCACATCATAATAGTAGTAGCATTTTTGCAGGTACAAAGCAATGAAAGATTGCATTTTTACATAGACAATAGAATGCTGAAATTCCTGAAACCATAAGACTTGCAAATTCTAACAGTAACAATATTTGCACATGGACTAATCAGGAACCAGTCTCAATGTGCATTTGTTTTATAATGGTGGCGTTAAGGCCAGCTTGCGCATGCCTCAATTATTCCACCGGAATCTGCTACCTCCAATCAGCACAGTCTCGACGTGCACTTGAACCAATGTTTATACACTTGTTTTACAGTTGCAGACAAACACCAACATATATGTACAGAATCTTGAGCCAACCATCTTTGAGCTTCAAATAAAAAGGTGTGTTGCATATCTGTACAACTTCACCCCCATCAAAGCCAACTCTCGGACTTGTATTGGCTCTTCAAAAATATATTCAAAAAGTGAACACTAAGATATTGCTATCACAGTACTTTAGAAAACTACTTGAACCCCACTTTATTTGTTTATCCTCAGTGTCATCAGCTGCAAACAACCTCCACTGAGAGTTTCTTCATAACATGTGGACATGGATCACCTCCAAAGATCTCTGGTGTCACAGGTACTGAGCACGAATTTTGCCCGACGCAATACTGGAAATAAGAGGAGAGCAGTTCAATCAGGTCTCTACAAAAGCTAACTACTTCAAGAAATGAAAAGAAACAGGTTCTTCTAATATAGAGGAAGATTTGTAAATACCCTTTCAAAAGCATCATATGAGTGAAAAGCATGGCAGCTTCCTTCGCGGAAACTACCACAGGCCCCCTGTGGTGTTCCAAAGCTTGCAAATTTGACTGAAGAAATCTTCTGACCAGACGCGCATGAGAGGTGAGCTTTAGGCCTGAGTGGTCTGTCGACTTTACCAGATGCTTGCATTTGCCAATTCACCAACTGTGGTTGCCATTCATTTATATCTGCACAAACACTTGCGACTTCTCTTTTTACCAAAGAGATTCCATGAGGCTCTCCTCCCCATTCCTCAAACAAAACTAACAAATTTCCAGTAGGATACAGCCAAGACCGGGGAACATGATACCTGAATTATAATTCATAGTTAAGTTAGAGCTTCTTGTTATATCGGAGGAAAATGCCACAAGGTTTCCCATCACTTACCATCGTTGTGAAGCCGCTCCGCAGTTACTTAGGCACTTTTTCTCATCAAACCAGCCTGCATAGTTACAGGTACCGCAGTTACCAGATGCTTTATATCCAGGCCAGTAGCGTCCGATGCTTTGACCATTTATCCACACTTGGCCTTTGCCCATGGTATTCAAGTCTAAAGCCAAAGGCTCATTTCCAGCTGGAGCATTGAAAGTAGTCTGTATAAAAAGCAGGAAGATTCAATGGAAATATTAGAGTCTCTTTAAGGCCAATAAATTTGAATTACTTGATAAAAGAAGAGCGTATAACAGCTTAAAGAAGAGTCAATTATCCTTATCTTGCAAAGGAATGGCTTTTAATGTCCAAACATACAAACAAGTTGGTACATAGGAAGATTGAAGTATGAGGTACGCACCTTGTACCATGTGAGCGGCTGTCTTTGAGCCACCATAGAGCCCTCGACCCACTCAACTGACGAGCTACCACTAAGTGAATGAAGGCTCAAGGCTTCTCCTTTCAGACCAACCTGGTTAAGAAAAAAGTGAGTTTAGATAAACGTGCAATAGCGCATCCAAGTTATGTTTATGAACATACTACAAAGACGAACCTTGTAAGACCATTTCTGCCATGTTAAATCTCTTTTCCCCTCATTAAGACCACTAAGCGAAACTGGACCAAGAACACCAGCATTCCATGTCTCAAAATGTGGGCCGATATTCTGCATTTTGAGCACAAGCCAAGTGAGCACATACGAAAATAAACAGTCAAAATCAGTTTATATGTGTGCAGTCTGTAGAGCAATGCAACAGAGGCACTTGTTTGACTAATATGCATACAAAATATAGAGTAAGAGGGGGGAGAGAGAGAGGACAAACCGGAAGACCAACAGCAATGCTCAGCAGAGAAATCTTGTTAATTCCTGCTCTCAGATTTACAGCTTTACTGAAAGTTAGTTTTGGTTTTTCCAAACTTCCATATGCAGTTCCTGTAAGAAATTCGAGAGAAGAGAGATGTTAAATGACAAAAATGCCACTATGCGCCTGGGTGATTGGGGCTTTAATTTTTTATTATTATGCAAACTGTTTAATTCATTATATGTTCTTGAAGAGACAAAATAGCCCTCAGCTTTTTAAATTTTTGTAAAAGAGAAATTTTACAGCAAAGATATAAACTGAAATAATGATTCAAAGTTGTAAATCACGTCACATACGAATCCTCATGCCACATACCTGCTAATTGACCATTTACAAAAACATGCAATGCATGGCCAGCTGACATGATTGTAAGCCAAGGCCATTTTCCACTTCTCAAAAATCCTTCTCTTGAATCAATCTTGACACTGAGGACACAGACAGACAATCATAAACATGTGCCGGAACCAACATAATTCCAGTGTACCTAAGTTTTTAAATTTAATATGTGAAGAGGCTGCCAGAAGCTACATAAGCACTTACTCAGTTGAATACCACAAATAATCAGATACATCTCTTGTGGTATTTATCTGCTCCAATAACCCAACAACCGTAAAACTATTGTCTTCATAAGATGTTGTCTCTTCATTGAATGAATGCCAAGAAAATCCTCTGCTGACTGGAGTCATCTTCATCTGAGCGCTTTGAGCACCAATCTTCACATTGAAAAAATAGTGTTGTCGGTATGTTGTTTCGGGTGATAGATAAAAGGCAATCTCATTTTCATATTCTTTCGTCTTACCCTTGCTGTATTAAATACAGTGTTCTTGCAGTCGGGAAGAATGCTGATTGACCATGGTGGCAAATTATAATGCCTGTTTGCAAATGCCACTGTAGCAAAAGAGTGTTGGTTGTAATTTGCAAGGAATGCAGCACAAGTGCCAGACTTCGACCTAAAAACATGGGCCTGTAAAAGAAACGATGAAGCTCCAGTTACTTTAACTGCTGACTTTGTAATGGTTGGTTCAGGAAGAATAATTCAGTTAAATCTCACCTCCTGCTGGTGTCCAAGGGGCGTCACAGTTGGATCTCCAGAAACTAAAGCTGGCTCACAAAGCTTTATTGCTCTATGCAGATCTTTCAGGTGACCCCATTTTGGTTGTCGTAATAAACCTAAAGAGCATATGGAAAATTTTAAATAGGGCTAAACAATGCATTTCTTCAGCTTCACTTTTATACTCTTTTGAGTTTTCTTCCTAGTTCTAAATCATGGACTTGATAGCAGTGTTGTCAAAGGCGCGCTTAAAGCGCGCTTAAGCCTTGAAGCGAGGCTCAAAACACGTTGAGAGCTTCGCCTCGCTTTATGTGTGCTTTAGTGTCGTATCAAAGCTCAAAGCATACTTTTCCTTGCCAATGAGCGTAATCCTGAAAAGCGGACCTTAAACAATTGATATTTCACTTTATCATGACTTTTTTTTCAATTTCTTTGTTCATATATTTGTTATTCATGCTTATAATGATTAGTCTTGGACCAAATGCATATTTTTACTTTTTCTCCTGTTGCGCCTTTTTTCATTAAAGCTCACGCTTTATTTGTGCTTTGCCCCCAACGAACCTTAGAGTTTTTTTGCGCTTTTCGCCTTTGATAACACTGGTTGACAGTCAACAAGTCTTATCTGTAAGAGGTTACACTTAACAGCTCTTGACTAACCAAAAAGCATGATGCAAGTTGGACGAGGGGTACGTGAAACAATTACATTTCATGGGATCACTGAAATAAGCAAACCATCAAAAGTTATCAAACTTGTATTTTCAGGTTAGGTAGAAGATGTAGTTTTCGCTTCGGATGCAGCTGGCATGAATCTATTATACTTCCATGTATTGATATGAAAACTGAAAGGGACCCTAACACATGATGTTTACTTGGAAGAAAAAAAAAGATCAATGGCGACGTGCTGTTAAATTAATACAACTAAGTAGTGTGCTGACAAAGTTCGGAATTAGAACGCTAGAAATATAAAAATGAAAACAAAGATAAACAAACGAGGAATTGACCAAGAAAGTTATGCTTTGGCGCTTCTCACAATTCAAATTCAAGTGGTTATAAACAAATAAATATGGATTATCATTTTTTAACCTTCTCCTAACACAAGAAACTGAACCAGATTTCAAGAAAAAATGCATACCATATTCATCAAGAGGTGCATCATAGTCATAACTAGTAGCAATAAATGGGCCACCAGCAGTCCTGCCAAAGTTTGTTCCACCATGATACTGCACAAAAAAGAAAAGGGAAAAGGAAATTATAAACAACATTATTTTCTTGGCATCGGAAGAAGTATCAACTCTTGAAAATAAAAGACGACAAACATACCATGTAGTAATTGATAAAGGAACCTCCCTTTTGTATAAATCTTGCAACAGCAAATGCCAAATCCTCTGCAGGACGATAAGGAACTGGATTTCCAAATCCAGTAAACCTGCAAAAAAAAATTGACAACAGAAATTTATTCCACAATCAACTCTAAGCAGAAACATTAAATGGAAAATTTACTTAATGTTCTCGAAAGATATATGTACTAACCATGCAGTCCAGGCTTCAGTCCATATCTTTGGTTTATAAGCCTTATTTGGAGAAAAGTAGTCACAGTAGAAACCATTGCAAGCATTAATCTGAACATAGGAAAAAGCTATATTAAATTATGAAACTAAAGAAAAAGAATAAGGAAAAGGATAAAAAGTGCATCACCTAGATATTTTAAATTTTTTACCAAAATAGAGAATTCATAACAATGTACTGAGCAAGATTAAACATATCAAGACTATCATAACAATAACTATGCTTCAATCCCAAGCAAGCTGGTATCAATCCTCACGTACCATTTCGCTCCATTTAAGCTCATCTCGGACTAATACTACACAAAGTAAATATGACAATGATAAGAGAAAAATACTGAATTGTAACACTTACAATAGGATCAGGGGCATCGTCTTGCTTGCACATGACCCATGGAACACCAGTGTTAAGACCTACAGCCATTTTAGCAGCCCACTGTGCATAAGATTTACCAGGTGCTCCCAATTCCCACTCCATAGGTCCATATTCATTCTCAATCTGGTGAAAAAATTCAAAATAAATATTATTTCATAAATTTCCCCCCAAGTTTTACTGAATGAAGGAAACACAAACACAGAATGACAACTTTTGAACAACCTGAGACATAATTATTGGACCTCCTTGAGTTTCATACAAACGTTCCGCTTTCATCATATTAACAATCTTAGTAGTGAACCTTTGCATTGCAGCCTAAGATACCAAAAAGGGGTTAAAAAGAATTAGAAACCAATCACATCAAGAAAAAGAATTTTCATATGGAAATTTCTTTTGTCTAACCTTGAAAGGACCATTATCTGTTCTGAAACTGATACCAGGAACATACTTTAGCCAAACAGGAAAACCCCTGAAATTGAAACAGAGTAAAGTGAGCAAGAATTTGACATTAATGCCTAAAATTGGTATCATTCTTTTTATACGATAAAACAACAATTATTTTGAGCAATACCCAAAATTCCATTCAGCACAAGCATAAGGTCCAATCCTCAGATGAACATAAAGTCCTGCTTGGTGCACCAGCTTAATAAACTTCACTAAATCATATCTCCCTTCAAAATAATACTGGAAATCCAAACAAAAAATTCAATCAAATATCCAAGTGATGGAAATTGGAAAACATAATACTCCTATATATTTTATTTTTCAAAAAAAAAAAGGATTTTACTTCAACTTACTTTCCCTTGTTGAGGCTCATGTCCATTCCAGAAAACATAAGTCTGAATCACATCAATTCCTCCTTCTTTAGCCTTTTGAATAATACCTGGCCACATCTGTGTAACCCCAATACAAAAAAAAAAAACCTTTAGAAAAAATCCATTTTTCCAAGGAAAAAAAATGGCTCAACTTCTAACATTTAACACACCCATTTTTGCAACAAAAAAAAAGAGAGGGGAATTTTTTCAAGAAAACATGGGACATAACATATTAAGCTGGTGAAGTACATTTCAAATGAAAATACCTCAGGTGTGCTTCTTGGGTAATGAACAGAACCAGAAATAAGAATCCTTCTTTGTCCCTTCACAATAATAGCTTTATGGTCATATGAAACAGAAGCTTTTCCACAAAAAACCCATGAACCCATTAACATTAACACCACCACTAACACATTCAACATTATTAACCTCGAACCCATGTTAATTTTCTTTGTCAAGATTGTGCCTTTACAACGCAAAAGGAGCTTCTTTTTTTCCTTGTTTCTTGTTTTCACTTTATTCTATGCTTGTTTCTTCAACCATTTAGATTGAAAGAGTGGAGAAAGGAAAAAAAAAAAGCTGTTTTGTATGAATATGAATATTCTTCTTTTTGCCTCTTTTTGGGTTTTAATCCAACTTCTTTTTTCCTTTTTGTACAAAGAATAAAGAAGATAAGAGAAAAATGGTGAATATAGAAACAGTAAGCTGAGAGTGAGTAATTTGTAGTAGTGTGAATAAATGAGGATTTTGGACTTGCAAAAATATTGCTACGTTGCAGCTGCTTTTAAACACCTAAAGTATGGATTGTTTGAAAGTGAGTGTGGGGTCCTTTCTTGAGCTTTGGTCCCACTAAATGGGTCCCATTTTGCACTTATGATCATCATCCAACAAATTAATTTTCCTCTGATTTTCAGTTTTCACGAAAACAGATATTTTTATTATTGTGGTGATTAAAAAGTCTGTTTGGCTGTAGTTAGAAAAAGAATTTTATTTCAACTTTTTTAAAATTTATAATCTAAATTAGATTATAAATTATATCATTAAAGGTTAAAGATAAAATATAAATCTAAAATTTATAATATTAAAAATATCTTTATTTTTTAAATATACTAAAAAATGGATATGTCATGTAAATTGAGACTAATTTAGTGGACGTAAGAATTGTAAAAATTTTAAAACATAAAAATATTTTCAAGTGAAAATGGAATTTAAATTTTAGGTTATTTTTAAATTTTAATGAATCATTCGACTGGAAATTTTGAAAAATAGCTCTATTATATTTTTTAAAAAAATTAAAATTCATCTTCAAATGAAATAAAAAATTTAGGACCAAATACTAATTTTAAAAATATGAAAAAAAGAAATTGGTCAAAAACATGAAAAAGAAGTGCACTCTAAATAATTTTAACAGGTTTTTTCAAGCTGATGAACAAAGATTCTTTACGGTCGGTTCCGGTTTTTTGGACAAGAACGTTATGTTTGTTTCTCGTGGATGAATTCTTAATCGACTAAGCGCGCGTGAAGTGTATGGCGAGTATTGTCGCATATAATTAGTTCGTGGATCTCACGATGTTGGCTAGAGCGTATTGTAGAAACGCTCTTGGTAATTACGCTCGTAATTGTAATTAAATTTTTGTTCACTCTCTTTTTGACTGTGTTTTTTTGTGTCTGCGCAGCCTCCCGGGTTAGGTCTTAGGTTTAACGTAGCCCTTATTAGCTCTTCAAATTTCAAAGGATTTATACTTTTATTATCCTATTTCTCAATTTTCTTTTCAGAATTCCAATGGAAGATTTTTTAAAAGTTTACTCCTATAATGACCAAAGTACCCCTGTGATTACGGAAAAGGGCCTCATATATCCCTCTACTTTGTTTTATTGTTCAATCTTGTCCCCCGTTATACTTTCCGTCCAAATTTACCCTTGCCGTCAATCAAAGTTCTATATTTGCCCCTATTTTAACGGTCGTGACACGTGGCACATTCTGAATATGTAAAAGGGCCTGATATATCCCTATACTTTATTTTATTGTTCAATCTTATCCCTCGTTATACTTTCCGTCCAAGTTTACCCATGCCCTCTATCAAAATTCTATATTTGCTCCTATTTTAATGGCCGGGACATGTGGCATATTTTAGGAGAAAGAACCAGTACAGAAACAAAAAAACTCGAAACCGACTTAGAACCCATGACCCTCATGCTCGTTTTTCCTCTCTTAATTTTTTTCCAAACTTCTCTTAAATAAATACTTATAATCTGTGTAAGAGATTATCTTAGTTTGACAAAGAGATGAGGTTCAAGACATAAGGTTCTGTCATCTCTTTGCTTGTTGCCAATATTTTTTTCTTTACTTCTATTTTCTTATTCCTTACTCCCTTACATTTTTTTCTTCCTCTTCTTATCACCGAATGAAACTCCACCTTGACAATAAAACTACTCGAAGTCGCCCACAATTCTTTGCATATGTATTTTTTCAATCTCATTGATTTAAGAAAAAATTAAAATAAGTGTGGCAGAAAATTTGAAACTTCAGACGAGCTTGATGGAATTCTTTCTCCGGCGATCTCAAAACAACGATAGGAGGTTGATTCCAATTTCGAACAATTATATGAAGCTGGGAAAGTGATTTCTACGGCTAAAACAAATATAGTAAGATTTCATACATGACCAAGTACTCAAGACCATTCATAAAGTCACGCTGGTGCCGAAAATTGTGTTTTTGAACCTTATCTCTTTGTCAGACTAACATAATCTCTTACACAGATTCAAAAGTTTTTATATAAGAGAAGTTTGAAAAAAAATTAAGAGAGGAAAAACGGAGCATGCAGGTCATGGGTTCTAGGGCGGTTTGGAGTTCTTTTGTTTTTGTATTGATTCTTTCTCCTAAAATATGCTACGTGTCCCTACTGTTAAAATAAGAAGAGGAAGAAAAAAATGTAAGGGAGTGAGGAATAAGAAAATAGAAGTAAAGAAAAAAATATTGGCAACAAGCAAAGAGATGACAAAACCTTACGTCTTGAACCTCATCTCTTTGTCAAACTAAGATAATCTCTTACACATATTAAAAATATTTATTTAAGAGAAGTTTGGGAAAAAAGTAAGAGAGGAAAAACGAGCATGAGGGTCATGGGTTCTAAGTCGGTTTTGAGTTTTTTTCTTTCTGTACCGATTCTTTCTCCTAAAGTATGCCACGCGTCCCGGCCATTAAAATAGGAGCAAATATAGAACTTTGATTGAGGGCATGGGTAAACTTGGATGGAAAGTATAACGAGGGATAAGATTGAACAATAAAATAAAGTATAGGGATATATCAGGCCCTTTTCCGTATTCAGAATGTGCCACGTGTCCCGACCGTTAAAATAGGGGCAAATATAGAACTTTGATTGACGGCAAGGGTAAATTTGGACGGAAAGTATAACGGGGGACAGGATTGAACAATAAAACAAAGTAGAGGGATATATCAGGCCCTTTTCCGCTATGATTATATAACAATTTTTCTTCGGAAAAGGGCCAAATATACCACTCTACTTTCAAATATGGTTTACTTGTACCCTTCGTTATACTATTGGATCATCCATACCCCTACCGTTATACTATTGGGTTATCTATACAGATAGTAGGGGTATAGATAACTCAATAGTATAACGGTAGGGGTATGGATAACCCAATAGTATAACGAAGGGTACAAGTAAACCATATTTAAAAGTAGAAGGGTATATTTAGCCTTTTCCCATTTTTCTTTCTTGGTGGAATTCTGTTAAACTGAACTAGTGGAATTCGGAATGTAAAATCACGTAGCCTATAATTCGTTATACTATAAAATTTGGTATTGCTTATATTTGGGTTGATTAGTTGTTTAGTTAAAACTAATTATCATATATTTCTGGAAAAAGTGACATCGTATTTGGAAAAATGATCCCAATGAAGAATTAATTATAAATCTTATATCCATCTCAGAATTGTTTTTGGTTATAATACGATAGAGTTGTTATTTGATCAAACTTGTTTAATTAGTGTGATCATCTCTCATCTAATTCTACATTCTTTAAAGCAAACATGATTAAGCTTAGTCCAAAATCCAAAGAATAAAATTAGGGAACACTTGAACAGCATACGTGTAATGTTCTTACATAATTGTTTCTAAGAGTACGTAGTCTATATATAATTAAAAGTAAAAATAAAAGTCACGTCACAACAATAACATGACACATGGCATATTAGGACATTGGTCCTAATTATTAGGAAGTTGAATATGGGATTATAATTTTATTTACTTTAAAGAAAATGTAAATGACAGTTTTTATTTTCAAAATTCAAAATTTCAGAATTTTTATATTTAAAAAAAATAATTGATTGTACTTATCACAAATAAAGGACACGTTTTTTTCTCTATGTAAAAAAAATGATATTAGATTAATTGGGGTTTTAAAATTATTTTACATATAAAAAACAAAAAAATAATAAAATCTATATCTATATCTATCTATAATTAAAAGGAAAAGACAAAAGCCCCTCGTGAAGCCAAGTGACAAAATTCGAAAAAGATACTTGGCATTTTAAGATATTACTCCAAATTATTAGAAAGTCAAAATAGGAATTTTAATTTTATTTATATTAGAAAGTACAATTCTTTTTTTATTATGATTCAAAACACTTCAAAGCCATAACTTCTAAACCGTTCCAACTTATCTTCAATTTTGTGATTTTTTAATTTCTTTAAATTGTTAAATCATTTTATTTGTTAAAATGAGATGGCTTATTCAAAACCGTTCAACACACTTTAAAACCATAACTTCTAAACCGTTCCAATTTATCTTCAATTTTGTGATTTTTTAATTTCTTTAAATTATTAAATCATTTCATTTGATAAAATGAGATGGCTTACTCAAAAATAGGAGTAGCCTTCAAAACCCTTCTCACTTCAAAACCGTTCGAACTTCTCATCAAATTCCTGAATTTTTTTTAATTTATTAAATAATTTTATTTGTTAAAATCTTTTACTCCTCCTTATTAGGTAATAATTTTTTACCTTCAACTTATCCTAAATTTTCTCTGCAAAAATACCATAACTTCAACTGTATAACCCACGATTTTGTATACTGGGTAGCCACTGTTCAAAACTTTAAATATATATTTCTTCCACAACTACACGTTCTTCAATTCTAATGTTCCTTCTTCTATCGAGATTTCAAGAAAACTTACGCCTTATGCAAAAGATGGTTACTCACATTGATTTCATCAAGGATATAGCAATTTCGAAGATGCAATAGAAGTTGAAAGTTCGTGTTATCCGTTTGTGGGAAGTACCAGATCGTTGTAATTCAGGCACTATATTCTCGATTGAATTGGTTCTACAAGATGAAAAAGGTATTTTAAATATGTTTTTACCTTGCTAATTTGGTTTTGTTTTCGGAATTGTTACATAATTATAGATATATTTGTTTTGCTCCTCGAAATTGATGTATGATTATATCATACAACTAATTATTCCAAATAACTTATCTGATTACTTTTGTTTTGCTTATTAGTTGTTCTCTTTGTTTCTCAACTTGCAAATCTAAATCAATAATTATGTATTTTTGACTTACAAATTCGTTCAAATATATTATTGAAAGAGAAACTAAATATTTTGAACAAATGATTCGTTCACATATATTTGTTCAAAGCACTAATAGCACCCTCTAAATTTTCATCAAATAATAAGCCATAAAAACATCTTCATCACCTGCAAAAAAGAAAAAGTTGTTACTAAAAAATAGATCCATCTTTTATAAGTGCACATATTTTATTTTTTGCTATGCTTATTTGCTTTGTGAATTATGATCATTTTCTGGTATAACTATATGATGAAAGAATGAAGAAAGTTAATATTGACAAAAATATACTTGTAGATCTCATATTTTACCATGGAAACTTTTAGGCAGCCACTATTTTTTTTGGAGATCTCATTACTTTATTGTTTTACCAATATTCTTAGCATTTTCAATACTATAATTCTCACCTAAGAGAGATATAAATTCAGTATAGTTTCAACAAAAAGAGCAAACTATGCAAACAAGCAGTATACAAAATTCAGAATAGCTTTTGTTCTAACAATTTCAAGCCAATCAAGATGACGCGACAATGTTATATGTGGTAAGTTCCAAAATACATTTAGGCATAGTGTGTTTATGTTTCAAAGAAGACAATGTTAGCTCTAATAAAACACATTATACCAGTGTCTTGATTCTAACCTTTTGTAACGGAGCTAACATTATCTTCTACAAAGTCCAATGTTTATGTCAAGTGATAGCCTTGAAAAAATTACATGACATAATTAATTAATAACAAAAATATTATTTATTAAAAATTAACAAAGAAATTAACTACTCAAATATCGGTGAGAGTTGAGTATATCGTATTAATAAATAAAATGACAATTGAAATTTATTAAAGTAAACACGGTCTAATAGTATCAAATAAGAACGATTATAATTTAATTTTTTTCTTCTTAATATTGACCGTGCATCGCGCGTGTACAACTACTAGTATTTTTTAACAACCAACTAACAAGACTTTTTAACGTACGGAATCGAACCTCAATCGTAATATATCTGACATCTTAATCTAGCAAAATGGATGATTTTGATTCAAATTGAATTATTACCCTTCTCCATCTAAATTGCAGGTGTGTGTCGTTTGTTAGAGATTTGAATCTACACCTAATCAATACATTATGCGTTTGCATTCTTATCGCTGGACTAAAGCTGCGATAACTACAGTTGAATTATATATTCGGTCAGATTTCTTTATAATAATAGTATTCTATCTAACAACCAATAACTATAAAAGTAAATTTTTTCTGACTTTTATATTATGTTATAATATATTTCATCTATAACAACACTTCACTATAACCAGTTGCTGATTAAGAATTTTAAAGTCGTGAATGCTAGACTTTAACGATTCTGAAAGAACCAAAAAAAAAAAGTTGAGTTTCATTGTGGGTGCTCACTAGGGGCGGAGCTACCCTTGTCCGAGGGGTGTCAGCCGACACCCCTTCGCCGGAAAATAATATTGCGTAAATATGTATTTTAAAAAAAAAATTGAATATATACAAGGGGTTGACATCTCTTAATACAAGACAAACCCTTAGTGCAATGGTGAAAGGGTGTCAAAATTTAAAAAATGTTGCAAGTTCCATTCCCAATAGTAGCAATTTTTTTTTTATTTTGACACCCTTTGTATAATTCTTGGCTCCGCCAATATCAATGTTTTTGTAATTGCCTATGCAAATTTATTAAATTTGGTTAAAGATAATTCACAATATAGATCTGTCCTCGACTATAATTGTCAAAAAATATCGAAACAAACAAGATTGTTATAGAAAGGTTTAATTGTAGTAAATCTATCGAAATATTATAGTAAATATTTATACTGATTTAATATTTATTGTTGTAAAATAAGTACTATAAACACAATGATATTTTTATATAACCCGTTAACTTAAAATTCAAGTTCTTCCGCTGTTTCGTTTTTCAGATAATGTTTGTTGTATGTGTACTATTATATTATTGTTACAGTGATATATATATATATATATATATATATATATATATATATATATATATATATATATATATATATATATATATATATATATATATATAGAATGTTGGCGTGCGAAGGTACCTAATAAAAGGAAAATGCGAAATCTTTCAAGTAATCCAAAAAAGAAAGAATATATATGGTTAAAATACGTAGTTTACTTGCCGGGTAGAGAAAGGCATTAAAAGGGAAAATCAGTTTTGCTTTCTGTTAGTTTTTTTTGTTTTTCATTCGGTGTCCGATATCTATATTGAAACCCGACTATATCCGGATTCACGTCGTGTAAGGCCTTATTCGAGGGAAAATGCTTCCTACCAAGAATTATTTCATACCCAGAGTTCAAACCCGAAAACTTTGATTAAGGGAAGAGTAGTCTCATTCATTGTTTCACGGATGTTTTCTCTGTTAGTTAGGAGAGTTAGTTTCCTATAAACAAAGCAATAGATTGCATGCACTTCTCCACTACTCACATTATATTCACCGCCATGCATCATTGCATACACCAAACATCATTCCATTTTTTCATTTAAATATACCTAATTAATTATGTTTGTTCAAAATGTTATATGTACTAGTTACATTGTTTAATAATAGAGTAAGCTTAAGTCAACAAATTAAAATCATGTGAAACATCCTCCTCTTCAACTATCTTATGAGTTGTGATTAGAGGCGCAATTCATGATTGGGTTCAATCAAATATTTATAGATACAAATTAAAGGATGTGAATTAAAATTATGGGATTCACGTAAACCTACAGATTACTCTAGATCAGTTCATGGTATGATTTTGAGTTAATTAAAAAAATATCAGAAATATAGAGATTAAAAATTCGTAGAGATGATTTAAAAATGAATGTTTATAAACCATGACACATAAAAAGGAATTACAGTATCAAACATAACCTAGTACAAACAGTGGCGGAGCCAGAACCTTCATGAAGGGTGTTCAAAAAAAAATTTATAGCTAATGAGAATTAAACTCTTGACCGTATGTAAATTTTGAACATCCTTGACCACTAAACTACACTTTTGGATAGTGTTAAGGGTGTTCAAAACTTAATATATAGAGATAAAAAATAGATTTTACCTTATATATACAATGTAATTTTTTGGCGAAGGGTGTTCGGGTGAACGCCCTTGCGCCGGGCTAAATCCGCCCCTGAGTACAAATTAAATTACTTTTAAATATTTACAACATTATTTTTAAAGGTCTGGCGGTCTACCATTAGAGCTGTAGGCTAGGGGGTAGTAGTTTTTTTCCTTACTTTGTTCTGGGGTGAGACGGGACTAGATTAGGGTTGACCTTAGATAGCTTGAAGTTTAGGCTGAATACACTTTGTACTTGCTGTTTATCTTAGCTCTGGGCCTTATATACTGGTTACTGTTATTGCTTGTCTTTCATCTTTTGGTTGTTATGCTTTCGTTACTATTACGGTTGCTACTGGAGTTACTAATCATGAGTTGTCTTTTCTTATTTTTTTTTTTTTCGGAAAATGTCCAAATATCTCCCTATACTTTGCGAAAAGGGCCAAATATATTCCTCGTTAAAAGTTTGGCCCATATCCAACCTTGCCGTTACACTATTAGCCCGGATACCCCTCTGAACTTTAAACGGAGCCAAATACTCCCTGGATTTTACGATAAGGTCTATATAACCCTCATTTTTTTAACAAAATAACTTTTTTTTGTAAAAATATATTTGTAAAAACGGAAAATATTTTGTTAAAAATTGAAAATGTTCTAATTCCTCTATAAGGTCTGCGTACATATTACCCTCCCCAGATCCCACTTGATGAGATTTTAATGGATAGTTGTTGTTTATCTTTAGAGAAAAATCTCTTAATTATATGACTTGAATAATGAAAGCAACTAACCTTTCCGCAACGAACCTTCATTCATTTGCGAAATGCAATACTAATTGGAAGAATTAATAATAGAAATGATAATGTTGATCAAATGGTGATAGAAACTGCCCGAATAGTGGAAAATAATACGAGTAATGATTATTATTAACTTAGATGGATCGTGCGAAGTTAACGATTTTGTGATATTATGATGCTAATCATAGAGTCCAATTAGTTATTTCTACTGTTTAATTCTTCCGTCTACAACACTCATGATATCTCACTGTAATGCACAGAGAGGAGGTTATTTATTTATTGAAAATAGATGTTGGAATTTTAATATTCTGAAATTGAGTTACTTGAATGGGTCGTGCCATTTTTTAATTTTGTTATTTCAGTAATTCAAAATGTTTGGTCACATTTTTCTATAGTTATTTATTTCTCTTTATCCGTTGTAAACAGTAATGTGAACGAAGAGATTGAAGTCAACTTATTAGTTGATATGAGAATTATATATATCTATATTTTATATAAACGATAATGTTACACCACGCTTCCCGCACCATTCATAAAATTATAGTTCCAGTCCAAAATAATACTATTTGTGATTATGGGACATATATAAATATATTTATATATACATAGTAAATAGAAAATCCAACTCAACAAGACTACCGAAAGTAAACATAATTAGGTATTGAATAATAAGAAATGAAAAAGAAAAAACGTAATGGCGAAGCAAGTAACTAATGTGCAAGACTAAATGCAGCGTGCTGGTGAGTAGGACTGCTCCTAGGTCCATCCAACTAATTATGTTGAAATTAGACTAATTAGCTAGGAATTAATCATGACCATTAAGTCATTAACTAATACTCCCTCCGATTCAAAATAAGTACTCCCTCCCGTCCAAAATAAATGATTTTTTGGTCTTTTTTTGTGGTCCAAAATAAGTGATTTTTTCGGATTTCAAGAATGACTTAATGATGTTTTTCCTACATTGTCTTTGGTGTAAATAGTGTTGGAATATGTGTTAGGAGTGTTTATGTGAGATAGTAAGGTTAAAATGGTCAATTCTATTGCTAATTAATACTAAAAGGTGACTTTCTTAATATGTGTGAAAACATCCAAAAAATCACTTGTTTTGGACCGGAGGGAGTAATTTTTTTGTATTTTTCTTTTGGTCAAAAGTGATTTTTCAAGATTTTAAAAATGAATTAATTATTTTTTTTCTATATTATCCTTAGAGTAAATAGTGTTGGAATATGTGTTAGGAGTGTTTATGTAAGATAGTAAAGGTTAATATGGTCAATTCCAATGCTAATTAATGATAAAAGACAGATTTCTTAATATGTGTAAAACATTTAAAAAATTACTTATTTTGGACCGGAGGGAGTAACTAGTACAGTTATATTATCCATAACTCATCGTTGCTTAATTATTAATTTACCTAGACTAGAGCCGTCAATATGGGCTTGGCCCGTTGGGCCAGCCCAGCCCAGCCCGTGATTTAGCGAGGCTAGGCTAGAATTTTTTAAGCCCGTTTAAAAATGAGGCTTTTAAGCTCGACCCGAGTAAACCCGTGGACCGTGAGGCTTGACTGAGGCTAGGTCGGGCCGGCCCGTGGGCCTAATAAAATATTTATTTAAATTATATAAAAAATAAAAAATATACTGCCTTTAGAGATGGAAAGTCAAAATTGGATCTTTACTAAGAGGAACCAAAACTTGATCATGAGAAGTTTCAAGATAATATTGTCATAAATTGGAAGGACCATTCTAGAAAATATCCCGATCTTTCAATTCAATGATTGTGCGTGATGTACTTAGCATTCTTATTAACATTATACCATCAGAATCAATATTTAGCATTGATGGAGTGTTTTTACAAAGTACGGAAGATGCATGTCACGACCCGGATTCCCCACCATCGGGATCGTGATGGCGCCTACTCGTGGTAGCTAGGTAAGTGAGTTTACTCACCATCTTTGCATTTACGCAAACATCCGGTCCTCAATTAAATAATAAGAATATTAACAATAACTTTAACTACGGAAGTCTTTTTCATAAAAAATTGAATATAAGTGTGAGAAACTCAACATAAATCGTCTACCCAAGATGTGGAGTCGCAAACTCACGAACTACTAAGAATAACTACACATAATGGTCTGAAAGGAATAAATAATAACCGTCTGTCTCGAAACAATGAGACTACATCAATAATGAAAACTATAAGAAAAGACGTCGGGCCTGCGGACGCCTGCAAGCTACCTCAGTCTCGCAAATATGCCAATCATGCTAGTGAACTACTGCTGCTGCTGCTGCTCAAAACCTGGACCTGTACAAAAACGCACAGAAGTGTAGTATCAGCACAATCCGACCCTATGTACTGGTAAGTGCCCGGCCTATCCCGACGAAGTAGTGACAAGGCTAGGACCAGACACTTACATAAACCTATGCAATTCCATATACATATATACCAACTTAAGCAGTAAAAAGGGGAGGGACATGTTGGGGGATAAACCACAGTCAAGTATAGAATTTATCTGCAAAGAAGCATAATTGCAGAATAAAACCAAGAATTTTCACATACAATCACAAAACACCAAGCTGTAATATGTAAGTGGTCGGCGTGCCACACAATCCCAATTTATAATACGTAAGTGGTCGGCGTGCCACACAATCCCAGTTTATAATATGTTAGTGGTCGGCGTGCCACACGATTCCAGTTTATAATATGTAAGTGGTCGGCGTTTCACACAATCCCAGTTTATAATATGTAAGTGGTCGACGTGCCACACGATCCCAATTTATAATATGTAAGTGGTCGGCGTGCCACACGATCGCTTTTTATTTCAACATAATACACGACCAATCCCGGCAATGAAATATTCTAGATATTACTAAGTCCTGACAAGGGAGCAATAACAACAACAATAATACGGTCCCGACAAGGGAACAATAATGCAACTTTCAACAAGGTCCCGGCAAGGGATTAATCATAATTCCATTCAATACTTTCATCTTCTACTCAATAGTAATTATCATTCGAGCCAACGCTCTAAAACATTTATTTTTCATAGTTTATTCTGAGACTCTTCACATTTATAGCAATTTGTATATTAGCTTAGAAGAGTTCCAAATTATCTCACAACATGCACAAACAAAGACTCACGATCATGCTAGACTCCGGTGTATACATGCTCGTCACCACGCCTATACACCGCACTCGATCATTAGCAATTAGCAATTTATAATACTCTAATCATATTCCCTCAAGTTAGGATAGATCAAACACTTACCTAGACGGCTTATAGTCCACTCAATCCTCAAGCAATGCCTTTCCTTTCGAATTTGGCTCCAAATCAATCGTATCTATACATAATTTATTTAATATCATCAATTCTACTCAACAAACCAGCCCAATTGCCTAATTAAAGTATTTTTAACATGCTGTCCAAAAATTATAAAACTGACCCCGGGCCCGCTTGGTAAAAAAATTCCGAAAATCATATCGTCTAGCCACGAGTCCGTACATATAAATAACACCAAAAATGGGGTCTGATTGACCCCTCAAATCGACCCCTAAAGGTCTCATTTCAGGCCCATAAATCCTATTTTTCTACTATTTTCATGAATTAAAGAATGTGATTGTGGTTTATAATCACCCATAAATGAGTTTTAATAATCAAATCACTTACCAATGTGATACCCACTGATTTTCTCTCTTAAAATTTCCTCGAAAGCTTCTTCCTATTCAAAAATTGGAAGAAAGCTCGACCTGCTCCTGTTCATGCGTTTTACTGCTCCCAATGGATTCCTTGTGAAATGCTAGTGAATTGGGATTTTGAATCACTCGATTTGACCTTATAATGAAGGAGATATGTAGGTTTTAAGATTTGCAAATAGGGCAGGTTTTTAATACGCTGCCAGGGGCAATTTCGTCATTAATCTAAAAATCTGGGCAACCTTAGTAAAATGGCCATATAATCCTCATACGTCCAAATTCAATGATTCTTTTTGCTACGGGTCCGTGATTACGATACGGATCTAATGATTCATTCAAAACAGTAATCGGAGCTCATTTATTCAAGATGATATCATTTACGCTTGAACAAACGATGTCGAAGCATAAGAAAAACGAGCATAACGCAACCTAAACCTATCCGAAACACGTCAAACGACGTCCGTTTTCGACCAAACTTTACAGTAAGCTTTTAAACAATATATAAGACTTGTACCGGGCGTCGGAACCAAAATACGAGCCCGATACCATGGTTTGTTAATTAATTTTTATTTTTATTTTCCTTATTAATTTCAGAAAAATAATTTAACAGAAAAATTCTTTTACTCTGG
>JASVEL010011672.1:0-41187 GCA_032618575.1 Nicotiana noctiflora
TTTTAGACCTCGGATTTCGACTCTAGATACATGCACGAGTCCCTTATTTTTCTACAGTCCTTTCGGGACAGTCTAATCGCGGGTCCGGGTCCGTTTACGAAAAAATATTGACCAAAGTCAACTATAGTCATATTAATATCAAATTCTTCAAAATATTCACAACAACAACAACAACTACCCAGTATGTTCCCACAAAGTGAGGTCTGGGGAGGGTAATACATACACAGGCCTTACCCCTACCCGAAAGGGTAGAGAGGCTGTTTCCGGCCGACCCTCGGCTCAGAAAAAGAGAGAGAAAATCAACAAACTAAACAAAACAAAACAATGTTAGTAAATCCGGGATAAATCAAATAAATAATTATCTAAACATAAAACCAAAAGTAGAATGACATGCAATAATACCAATCGGTTACTACCATAAGAGGCACAATACAATACATTAATTAACTATAGAGATCGCTACCAAACCCCACTCAGCCCCTAACAGAAGTACTAAGAATTCTAGAAGGCCCTACCTTACAACCCTAATACTAGACCTCCAAACTTTCCTATCAAGGGTCATGTCCTCGGAAATCCCCATTCTAGCCATATCCTGCCTAATCACCTCACCCCAATACCTCTTGGGCCTCCCTCTGCCTCGACTCGCGCCAACCACCGCCAGTCGCTCACAACTCCTCACCGGTGCATCAGGGCTTCTCCTCCGCACATGCCCAAACCACCTGAGTCTCGCTTCTCGCATCTTCTCATCCACTGGGGCCACCCCCACCTTCTCCCGAATAACTTCATTCTTAATCTTATCTAATCTAGTGAGCCCGCACATCCACCTGAGCATCCTCATCTCCGCAACTCTCATTCTCTGGACATGAGAGTTCTTCACGGGCCAACACTCCACCCCATACAACATGGCAGGTCTAACCACCGCTCTATAAAACTTCCCCTTGAGTTTCTGTGGAACTTTCTTGTCACACAAGACTCCTGATGCGAGCCTCCACTTCGACCACCCCGCTCCTATACGGTGAGTGACATCCCCGTCAATCTCTCCGTCCCCTTGAATCACTGATCCAAGATATCTGAAACTGTCCCTCTTGGCTATGACCTGAGATCCCAGCTTCACGTCCCAGCCTACTTCGCTCGACTCGGCGCTAAACTTCAAAATATTCACAGAATTCACATATTTCCACATAAAAATTTGTAGGTACGTGCCCGGACTGCGCACGCAAATCGAAGCAATATAAAATGAGGTTTTCAAGGCCTCAGAAGCACGGAACGGATGAGGAAAACAGGTGATGTCCATTTGGGTCGTCACACCCCCCACCTCTAAAACAACCGTTCGTCCTCGAACAGACAAGAGATTGAAGTACCTGAGTCAAGGAACAAATGTGGGTAACGGCTCCGCATATCAGACTCGGACTCCTGGGTCGATGCCTCAGGAGGTTGACCTCTCCACTGAACACGCACGGAAGGAAAACTCTTCGACCTCAACTATCAAACATGCCGGTCTAGAATAGCTACCGACTCCTCCTTGTAAGATAGATCCTTGTCCAACTGGACAGTACTGAAGTCTAACACATGTGTAGGATCGTCGTGATACATCCGAAGCATAGATACATGAAAAACCTGATGTACGGCTGATAAGCTAGGTGGCAGTGCAAGTCTATAAGCCACCTCTCCCACTCGATCCAGAATCTCAAATCGACCAATATACCTAGGGCTGAGCTTGCCCTTCTTTCCGAATCTCATTACGCCCTTCATAGGCGACACCCGAAGCAATACCCACTCGCCAACCATGAAATCCACATCTCGGACCTTACGGTCTGCATAACTCTTCTGTCTGGACTGAGCTGAACGCAACCTCTCCTGAATAGTCTTGACCTTATCTAAGGCCTCCTGAACTAAGTTCGTACCCAATAACCGAGCCTCTTCGACTCAAACCATCCGATTGGAGACCGATATCGCCTACCATACAACGCCTCATATGGAGCCATTTGAATGCTATACTGGTAGGTGTTATTGTAGGTGAACTCTGCTAATGGTAGAAACTAGTCCCACGATCCCCCAAAATCAATGATGCAAGCTCGGAGCATGTCCTCTAGAATTTGAATAGTTCTCTCGGACTGACCGTCCGTCTGAGGATGAAATGTTGTACTCAACTGAACCTGGGTGCCTAACTCCTACTGGACCGCTCTCCAGAAGCACGAGGTAAACTGTGTACCCCGATCTGAGATAATGGACACCGGCACTCCATGAAGGCGAACAATCTCTCGAATGTAAATCTCCGCTAACCTCTCAGATGAGTAGGAGACTGATACTGTAATGAAATATGATGACTTGACCAGCCTATGAACAATGACCTAAATAGCATCGAATTTCCTCCGAGTCAACGGAGGTCCAGTAATGAAGTCCATTGTAATCTGCTCCAATTTCCACTCGGGAATTTCAATTCTTTGGAACACACCACCAGGCCTCTGGTTGATCATATTTAACATGCTGACAATTTAGACATCGAGCGACATACGCAATAATGTCCTTTTTCATCCTACGCTACCAATAGTGTTGCCACAAGTCTTGATACATCTTCGCGGCCCCCGGGTGAATAGAATACCGAGAATTATGGGCCTCCGCTAAGATCAACTCTCTAATCCCATCAACGCTGGGCACACAAACTCGCCCCTGCAATCTCAATACCCCGTCATCATCTAAGGTTACCTTCGTAGAACCTCCCCACTGCGCAGTGTCCCTCAAGTCACGCAAATAGGGATCATCGAACTGTCTCTCCCGGATACACTCCAATAAAGAAGAACGAGTGACCGTACAGGCCAACACCCTGCTAGGCTCAGAAATTTCTAATCTCACGAATCGATTGTCTAAGGCCTGAACATCTAGAGCAAACGGTCTCTAGCTGACCAGAATATAAGCTAGACTACCCATGCTGGCAGACTTCCTACTCAACGCATCAGCCACTACATTAGCCTTACATGGGTGATTTAAGATAGTAATATCATAATCTTTCAGCAACTCTAACCATCTTCCCGGTCGCCCATTTAATTCTTTTTGCTTAAATAAGTACTGAAGACTCTTCTGATCCGTGTATACCTCACACGCCATACCATATAGATAATGCCTCTAAATTATTTAAGGCATGAACAACCGCTGCCAACTCTAGGTCATGAACCGGATAATTCTTCTCATGGATTTTTAATTGCCACGAAGAATAGGCAATGACCTTGCCATCCTGTATCAACACTACACCAAGCCCAATACGGGAAGCATCACAATAGACTGTATAGGGTCCCAAACCTGTGGGCAAAACCCATACCGGTGCCGTGGTCAAGGCTGTCTTGAGCTTCTAAAAGCTCACCTCACATTCATCTGCCCATTCGAACTAGACATCTTTCTGGGTTAATCTGGTCATCGGGGTTGCAATAGATGAAAACCCATCAACAAACTGCCAATAATAATATGTTAATCCTAAGAAACTCCAGATCTTTGTGGTTGATGTTAGTCTAGGACAGTCCTTGACTGCCTCCATCTTCCTTGGATCAACTTGTATACCTTCTGCCGTTACAACATGACCCAGAAATGCAACGGTACTTAATCAGAACTCACTCTTTGGAAATATTTGCATATAGCTGACTATTTCTGAGAGTCTGGAGAGCTACTCTAGATGTTGCACATGCTTCTTCTGACTGCGGGAGTATATCAATACATCATCAATATAGACTATCACGAACACGTCTAAATAAGGCATGAACACCCCATACGTATGCATGTGACCATGACTTTGGCCATAAAAGTTGTCCCTAATTTACAACATTGCCAATCAATCGTGTGTTATCAAATACCTTATTCTAAAACTCCCACTTTACTCATAATGAGGCATGGAGACCCCATGATTACTTTTTCGAATTAATGAGTCATATTTATCCTCACATGGGTGCTCGTCTCAAGGGCTAAAACTCACGGTTACAAAGCAGAAATGACTAAATATGAATAGAAACTATACGAGAAATGTCAAATAATCCTAACAGACATGGCTCAAATTTAGGATATAGTACAAGATTTTTATTTTCAAAAAGTAAAAATTTTAATCAAAAACTTCTCACCACAGGACCTTGTCCTCATGTAATATCCACCGCAGCTTGTAGCTTGGTTTAAAAAAAAATTTCACATTATGTACAAATTGGAGGACCTCATCCTCAACTCTGAATCACAAGTACTTGCACATTGTACCACCTGAAAATTTTCATTTCCTCTCTTTCTTCTTTTCAATAATTATCCGTCAAAGAAACTCAAGACATAAAATGAACCCTCATGCCGATATGGTATATAATTAACAATTGAAATTAATTATTCCAGGAAATACATCAACTCCCATTTTAGTAAGTAATATAAATTCACTTTTAGCTTCATAGATATTCTTAGTGACCAACAAATAATAATAGGGATAATTATCTCCATATAATTGCACAACGTAAGTATTCTCATAAGTAGATTTGATGGTTGCGAAATTCACTTATGAGTGGGGCATGTTAAAAGGGCTCGCCTAAATTTTTCCAAAAACCAAATCAACTTAAGGAAAAATATCATTTTTATAAAATCAAAATTATACATGTGATGACACCATCCGGTGTAGTGGCCTCAGTCATACCATAGAAATTATATCAACGGTTGGGTCTCCACCTTTAGGATTCTCACCTCCACCTCTAACATCCTGACCTCTACCTCTGGTTGGTCATATAAGATAAGTATTGACTGCAATGGATCACGTAGCCTAGGTGCTTTCCTAAAATTACATTTCTCCAAAATTCCACATTCACAACAATCCTTTGAGGCTCAACTAACTTATTGCACATGATGACATATTCGAACACTGTCATGGTGACCTCGTACAACCGTTCAGATCGCATATACTACATATTGCACAGAATCTGGGAGGTGACTTCTTCGGAACATTTTCTTAAAATAGAGTTGAGTAGGTAGTGTTGTGTTGGTCGGCTTGTCCTCTTCGTAGACTTGTCACAAATATCGACGGCAAATTTCCTCTTTTGCTATGTTGGCTTAACACTGCTGAGCTACCCCATTAACTCATATACTCTTCGTTATTCTCTAGGGGCGATTCTTACCCCTTGCAGAGTACCAAACCTTAAATATGTATAGTTTGTTTGTGGGACCTTTCCATACCATATATAAATTCATTCCAAGACAAACTGACATAACGCATGGCCATCTGGTCCATTCACTAACAGTGGAATTTAACCTTTTGGTTGTAAGTCGGAGTCACAACATCCAATAATTCACAATATTTGTCCTTCAAAACTCAAATAAATCAACCGGACGTCAAGGTCTATTGAAACCCCACATGATTAGTCAAGTGATCTCCTGATACATCTGCATCTTCCGTTTGAACCACAACTGATATGGTAAATACATTATCTTTCCTCTACTTTTGTTTGCTATCCGAAGCACAGTAAAATCAACCCCTTCGCATTCGACTATTCCCACATTCTGTAATACCTCATAGCAGCGGTCAAGCACAATCCCGTGAGTTCTCAAAAGATGCACCACTAAATATATGGTAACGAGGGGTTTGGTGAAACCTATCTGATTCCGCAAAACTTATGAAGGCATAGTTGATCTATCACCATCCTATGCCATTGTTCAGCTGAAGAAGCGGTACGTGACCTTGCCATTCGTAGGAAGGCAAGAGTAGAAGTTCAATTTAACATTTGAAGATCAAATTTGCACAATAGGAAAGAACAAAAGAGAGATTTTTCCTAACTCAATAGACTCTGGGGGACAAGTATAGACGTCTCCGTACCTACCCCTCAGACTCTACTAAGTTTGTTCATGAGTTATGAGACCTATGTAACCTAGTGCTCTGATACCAACTTGTCACGATCCGGATTTCTCACCATCGGGATCGTGATGGAGCCTACTCGTGGTAGCTAGGCAAGCCAATTTACTCACCATCTTTGCATTTACACAAACATCTTGTCCTCAATTTAATAACAAAAATATTAATAGTAACTTTAACTGCGGGAGTCTTTTTCGTAAAAATTGAATATAAGTGTGAGATACTCAACATAAATCCTCTACCCAAGATGTGGAGTCACAAACTCACGAACTACCAAGAATAACTACACATAATGGTCTGAAAGGAATAAATAATAACTGTTTGTCTCGAAACAATGAGACTACAACAATAATGAAAAATATAAGAAGAGATGTCGGGCCCGCGGACGCCTGCAAGATACCTCAGTCTCGCAAATATGCCAATCTTGCTAGTGAACTACTGCTGCTGCTGCTCAAACCTGGACCTTTGCAAAAATGCACAGAAGTGTAGTATCAACACAATCCGACCCTATATGCTGGTAAGTGCCCGACCTATCCCGGCGAACTAGTGACAAGGCTAGGACCAGACACTCACATAAACCTGTACAATTCCATATACATATATACCAACTTAAGCAGTAAAAAGGGGGAGGGACATGGTGGGGGATACACCACAGTCAAGTATATAAATTATACATAAAAAAGTATAACTGCACAATAAAACTAAGAATTTTCACATACAAACACAAAACACCAAGCTGTAATATGTAGGTGATTGGCGTACCACACGACCCAAATTTATAATATGTAAGTGGTCGGCGTGCCACACGATCCCAGTTTATAATATGTAAGTGGTCGGCATGCCACACGATCTCAATTTATAATATGTAAGTGATCGTCGTGCCACACTATCCGAGTTTATAATATGTAAGTGGTCGTTGTGCCACACGATCCCAGTTTATAATATGTAAGTGGTCGGTGTGCCACACGATCCCAATTTATAATATGTAAGTGGTCGGCGTGCCACACGATCCCAGTTTATAATATGTAAGTGGTCGGCGAGCCACACGATCCCGGTTTATAATAAGTAAGTGGTCGGCGTGCCACACTCTCCCAGTTTATAATATGTAAGTGGTTGACGTGCCACACGATCCCAATATATAATATGTATATATAGGTGAACAGCGTGCCACATAATCCCTTTTTATTTTAACACAATACATGACCAATCCAGGCAAGGGAATATTCCAGATATTACTAAGTCCAGGCAAGGGAGCAATAACAACAACAACAATACGGTCCCGACAAGGGAACAATAATACAACTTTCAACGAGGTCCCGACAATGGATTAATCATAATTCCGTTCAATACTTTCATCTTCTACTCAATAATAATTATCATTCGAGCCAATGCTCTAAAACATTTATTTTTCATAGTTTATTCTTAGACTCTTCACATTTATAGCAATTTGTATATTAGCTTAGAAGAGTTCCAAATTATCTCACAACATGCACAAACAAAGACTCACGGTCATGCTAGACTCCGGTGCATAGATGCTCATCACCACGCCTATACACCACACTCGATCTTCAGCAATTAGCAAGTTATAATACTCTAATCCTATTCCCTCAACCTAGGATAGATCAAACACTTACCTCGACGGCTTATAGTCCACTCAATCCTCAAGCAATGTTTTTCCTTTCGAATATGGCTTCAAATCAATCGTATCTATACATAATTTATTTAATATCATTAATTCTACTCAACAAACTAGCCCAATTGCCTAATTAAAGTATTTTTAACATGTTGTCCAAAAATTGTAAAATCGACCCCGGGCCCGCTTGGTCAAAAAATATCAAAAATCATACCAACGAATTCCTCGTCTCGCCACGAGTCCGTACATATAAATAACACCAAAATCAAAGTCTATTTGACCACTCAAAACGACCCCTAAAGGTCTCATAATTCCATGCCCCAAAATCCTATTTTTCTACTGTTTTCATGAATTAAAGAATGGGATTGTGGTTTATAACCACCCATAAATGAGTTTTAATAATCAAATCACTTACCTCTATGATACCCACTGATTTTGTCTCTTAAAAATAGCCTCAGAATCTTCTTCCCATTCAAAAATTGGAAGAAAACTCGACCTGCTCATTATAGGTCTACTGTTCACACGTTTTACTCCTACCAATGGATTCGTTGTGAAATTCTAATAAATTTAGGCATTTGAATCCCTCAATTTGACCTTATAATGAAAGAGATATGTATGTTTTAAGATTTGCAAATAGGGTAGGTTTTTAATACGCGTCACGGGCAATTTCGTCATTAATCTGAAAATCTGGTCAACCTTAGTAAAATGGCCATAAAATCCTCATACGAAGTCCAAATTCGATGATCTTTTTGCTACGGGTCCGTAATTACGATACGGAACTAATGCTTTATTCAAAAGTAATTGGAGCTCATTTGTTCAAGATGATATCATTTACGCTTGAACAAACGATGTCGAAGCATAAGAAAAACGAGCACAACGCACCAAATCTATCCGAAACACGTCAAACGATGACCGTTTTCGACCAAACTTTACAGGAAGCTTTTAAACAATATATAAGACTTGTACCGGGCGTCGGAACCAAAATACGAGCCTGATACCATGGTCTTTTAATTAATTTTTATTTTCATTTTCCTTATTAATTTTAGAAAAATAATTTAACAGAAAAATTCTTTTACTCTAGTTTTAGACCTCGGATTTCGACTCCGGACACATGTCCGAGTCCCATATTTTTCTACAGACCTTCCGGGACAGTCCGATCTCAGGTCCGGGTTCGTTTACGAAAAAATATTGACCAAAGTCAACTATAGTCATATTAGTATCAAAATTCTTCAAATTTTTCACATAATTCACATATTTCCAAATAAAAATTTTCTGGCTACGTGCCCGGACTGCGCACGCAAATCGAGGCAAATATAAAATGAGGTTTTCAAGCCTCGAAAGCACGGAACAGATGAGGAAAATATGTGATGACCCTTTGGGTTGTCACATTGCATTTATTATGAAAATGTTCAAACACTTGTTACTACTCGAAATTGGCCGCACAAGTTTCCCGAACTCAAACTTGTAATATTCTTAAATATTATTAATTTTTAATATTTAACTAATTAATATTGCATATGAATTATAAAAAAAAGTGAAGATGTTAAGGCAACCTTATCACAAGCAATTTAATTGTGTTTGATAAAGCAACAAATGAAAGAAAATTTTAAGGGAAAGCAAAGGAGTATTAATAGTCTACACCGCTCTTTCTAGAAAAATTAAACCAAATAAAAGTTAAAACAAAAGTTGAGTTCCTCCAATATTTGGCGATGTTAGTAACTCAAAGTGTCTATAATGCCATCAGTTATTGCTTTAATTTTTGTATGCACAAGGAGGCGCCAACACTTTGACTTTTAATAGCCAAAGCTTGTGATGGGATGAATAAAATTTACGAGTTCAAATTTTGGGATTAAAATTTTATGTAAAGGTAAAATCAAAACAAAAATACAGTTAAAATTCCGAAAATATTTCATCATTATATGCTAAAATTTTATAATGTACTGAATTTTCATCATAATATGCCGCAAGTTTTATATGCAGGAGTTTCATTATCCCATATATTATGGTTAAACTTTCCATGTCATGATTATAGAAGCTCTATAATCCCGCATATTATGTTAGAATTTTTTATGTTTCAGTAAAATAATAATTAATTTTTAACGACTTTTCACTAGCAGAAAGGCCTATTCTACCAACCATGCAACAATGAGCTTAAATAAAAATCAAAGTTGAGTGCTAAAAAGTGGAGACACGTGATTTTATTTATTAGCTATGTTAAACAATTTTGATAATTCATTTTCCGTTGAAAGTTGAAGCCTTTAGATTTTTGTTTTTCATCCCCAAAGAATTTGGGAAACTTAAATTGCAATTGATAATAATGAGAGTAGCAACACTAATCAATGTTTTTTTATTGCTAACTCTTTTTCTTCCATAAAAAGGATGATACAATTTGTCTCATGATTTATGATTGTGTCCAACTGCTAACAGTGGAGGAGCCACATTGAACCAATATACCCTTTCGTTTTAAAATTAGATTATATTGCTAGATAATTTTTTTTTATTTTAAGTATATTTACTATACGCTGATTTCCTTTGATTTTTTGATATATTTAATTATTTATATTTTAACAATCCTTGATAAAAGTTTTGGCTCCGCTACTAACTGTTAATCGGAGAGAATTAATGGTGGCTGCTTCTAGCTAGCTGTAGTTGGTAGACAAATTTAATTACTGGTGTACAAGATTTCAATCCCGTTGACGCCCCCACCTACTAAAATTAAAGCCAAATTCATCTTCATTTTCTCTATCTCATAAATTAAATTGAGCTATATAAAGAGCTATATAAATTCAGCAATAAAGCCGAAAGGAATAACAACTAAAGAATTTAATCCAGATTTTATTCTAACAAATAATATATGGACGCATAACTTTTTCTTATGTTGTTGCCTTGCCTTTGAATATATACCATATTCTTACGTACTCAAATAAAATTTTCTTTTAAAACTTGCCATTCGGTTATGGAAAAGAAAAGCAAAATTTCCATTTTTGTGTAGAGGCATCAATTTTATTCAGGAAAAAGAAAAAAAAAACTGATATTTGAAAGCCTAAAGGGTCGAAATTAATTCTTGGTAGTCTGGTCCAAATTTCTTTTCTGTTTTTAGTACACGACCTCTAGAAATGTAATCATTTGAATATATCATATGCCTCGCACTTCTTAACCCTACCCTCCAAAATCATCACTATCATTACATTATATATATTATATTTTTCTTTTATAACAAACACTGCATAAAATATCCCTGTAGACAATTAAAATTTTGTCAAATTTAAATCCATAAAAAATTTAGATTTTACCACAAATTAAATATATATTGGTCCAATTAAGCAACATGGGCTGATATAATTGGGTTTGTTATTTAAATCCAATTAAATTGATTTAAATAAAATGTCCATTAATATATTATTGGGCTAGCCCGTCAATTAGTCTTCTATCAAATGGACCGGCCCATAAGTCTCAAGCCCAATGATCCATTAGGATTTTCTTGAAGACTACTTCACCCCACACCTATATAAAGGGGTCAAAGGAGAAGGCTAAGACAAGCAAGTAAGCAGAAGGAAAGGCTAAAGAAGCTCTGAAGGATAGCATCAAGGTCTCCATCCATATCTGCAATCATCGTCTGTGGTCAAATTCCAAAGGCGAACTCAAGTCATAGGCGGGCGGCTTCAAATCTTCCGTTCGTGGTAACTGCAACATCAAATCCTGGTTCGTGACGAGCTTCAAATTGTTCGTGACGTACTACAAATCTGAAATCCGTCAAGTTCAAGATCAATCTTTCAAGCTCTCGAACCATCATCCGTGACGAGAAGAATTAGAGGACTACATCTCTTTTGATTTAGAGATATTTTAGAGATTGTAACCCCATCACTTGAATTTAAATATAATATTTATCGCTATTTTTCTTGTCTTGATTATTATTTTTCAGGAGCAAAATTTAGTTGTTACAAATTTTGGCACGCCCAGTGGGACGAGCTCTATCTCTCATCTCTTCTCAACTCTCAACATTCAAGATCACTAAGATGGCTTCGAAGAAGATCAACTCAAAAGTTGCTGACTCCAAGTTTTCTTCTGACGTGGAAAGTATCCTGAACGTCACTATGGGGAGTCTTGGGCCAATCACCCGGAAAACAGCTAGCGTCTTGGGACAACAAGCACTCCGGGTGTCGTCTGCACCAATGCACACATTGAGATCTTCATCATTCGAAGACGAAAGGTCCTCCGCTAGCAAGTTAGAGAAAGGAGATAATATTGCAGAAGTTGTAGAGAAAGCTCTTGCTCAACTTACTTTATACAACACCAAGAGTCAGCTTACCCAACCTGATGATGAAGTCTTAAGTGTTGTTTCTACGCCAATCTCGCCACATGACATGTTCCAAACCGAGTTCAATCCGTGTGAAGGTCTCAGTTATTCATCATCGTCTGCGATAATCATGGAGGCAATGATGACTAACACTTCGACAATGGAGGAGCAACTTGAAAACCTGACAAAGGCGATTGATGGCTTAACAAAGTATGCTCATGATCAAGATGTCTGTATCACAAAATTAACAGGCATAGTTGAAAGCATGATGGATGGAGAATCAAGTCATGCTCCTAGAAAGCTTCATGAAGTCCACGAGAAGGCGGATCCTCCAGCAAAACAAGTGACATCCGCCAAAGAACTTCATGTCTCCTCCGAAGGATCAATTCCCATAGAACAATTGAAGGAATTCATTATGGGAACTATCAAGGATAAGTATGAGGTTGCCTCAAAGTCCTCTCTCACATAGGCAAAGACGTATACTGCGAGAATCGATAGCTTGAAGATGCCTGCCGGCTATCAACCTCCCAAATTTCAGCAGTTCGACGGCAAAGGAAATCCAAAGAAACACGTCGCGCACATTGTTGAAACATGAAACAATGTAGGGACTTATGGAGATTACCTTGTCAAGCAGTTCGTCCACTCATTAAGGGGAATGCTTTTGATTGGTACACCGACCTCGAGGTCGGATCCATCGATAGTTGGGACCAATTGGAGCAAGAGTTTCTCAATCGCTTTTACAGCACGAGGCGTACTGTGAGCATGGTGGAACTTACGAATACTCGCCAACGAAAAGATGAACCAGTTATTGACTTTATAAATCGATGGAGGAATGCAAGCCTTAACTGCAAAGATAGGCTAAGCAAAGCTTCTGGCATAGAGATGTGCATCCAAGGAATGCATTGGGGACTTCGTTACATCTTGCAAGGAATTAAGCCTAGGACATTTGAAGAACTTGCCACCTGTGCTCATGATATGGAGTTGAGCATGGCTTCTGCGGGAAATGAAGGGCTGCCCATCTACGAACCTCGCAAGGGAAGGGATAAGCAAGAAGTCAAGAAATGGAGCAAGTTCGTGTCCAAGAATGAAAGCAAAGAATCCATGAACGTCAATGCCTCTCCATTGAAGTTTACTACCAAGGTGAGCAAGAAACATAGTATGAAAACAACTTCCTCTCAAGACAATGCAAATCGGAAGTTGACTCTCAAAGAGATGCAAGAAAAGGAGTACCCATTTCTAGACTCTGATGTGCCTGCAATATTTGAAGAACTCCTCGAGTTAAAGCTTATTGAGCTACCAGAAATGAAGCGACCAGATGAAGCTGGAAAAAGTAATGACCCGAATTACTGCAAATACCATCGGCTTGTAGGTCACCCTCTCAAGAAGTGCTTTGTTTTCAACAAGCAGATGTTTGTAATGCATAAATCACCTTCACTGAAGACGATCTCCTACTTGGTGAGACATAACACAATCGCCATTTGTTTATCGTCGGTTATGTGCTGGAGCTGAAAATAAACAGAATCTTGATAGATGACGGATCTGCAGTTAACATTCTTCCCATTCGCATAATGAAGGAACTTGGAATCTCAACTGAAGACCTTTCTGAAAGCCGACTGATGATTCAAGGATTCAATCAAGGTGGACAAAGGGCCATAGGAGCTATCAAGCTGGAGATCGCCATGGGAGATATGCAATCAACAGCATGGATGCATGTGATTGATGCAAAGACTTCACACAATTTGTTACTTGGTAGGCCGTGGATACACGAGAACAAAGTTGTCCCGTCAACTTACTACCAATGTTTGAAATATAATAAAGATGGAGTCTAGAACAAGATAGTTGCTGATGACAAGCCGTTCGCTGAAGCCGAGGCATACTTCGTTGATGTAAAGTTCTACTTAAAGAACCACATCATGAATGAAGTAAACGTTAATGACTCCACGAAGGCCAAAGGCAAGGAAATGGCTCATTTATCTCATTACATCCCAAAAGTGAAGAAAGATGAAGGAGGATCATCAAGCCTCCAAAAAGATGCAATAAGAGAATTAACCCTTCCTATCAAGCAGATTGATACCATAAAGTTATCTTCAAAGCTACGGGAAAAGTTTGTGGCCCCTAGCATGCCTCAAAATAAGGCACTCCCCACGAAACGCACAAATGAAGGTTTTGATCCGAATGCTTATAGGTTATTCGCAAAGGCTGGATATGACCCCAATGAACCATCTAAGCTAGGAAGGCTCCCACCTGAAGCTACTAGGAAAGCAAATACGATGAAAGACAAGGAGCATGTGGTGAAACAATCACGTGAGGGTCTAGGTTACAAACAACCCCCACCAGTTCGCATCTCCATTAGAAGAGCAAGTATTAACTATATCACGGCGGAAGATGAACCCGTTGATCCTAATAAAAGGCCTTATGTCTTTGATCGACTTGGAGAACCAACTACAAGAACTTCTGTATTTGAGAGATTGGGGCCATGTAAAAGGAAGAATAACAAGTCCCAAAGAAATTATGAAGAGATAAGAAGACCTTTGCCATCTAAAGTCCAAAGTATCTCCAAGGAGTGTCGAAGCTTGATCCCTTCCAGAATGAGGCGACAATCAGAACTTTTGATTTCATGTGGGGAGGTACTCAAGGTGAAGACTCGCACAAGTGGTCCATACTAGAGAGCGTGATGAAGAAAGTGTAGGATCTTCATATCACATTACTGCGAATGAGGAGAAATACACTTCATCCCTAAGGAAAGTTGACGAGTATTTGGGAGATGCCTCCTGGTGTGGCCATATATCTTGTAATGATGGTGATCCTCAAGAAGACGAAGATGTTGAGGACGCTCCTACGGAACTAGAAGAAGGAATTAAAATAACTGTTGATACATTGAAAGAAGTCAACCTTGGAACTGTAGAAGACTCCAGGCCCACCTATGTAAGTGCCCTATTAACCACAGATGAAGAAAACACTTATGTGGAGCTACTCAAAGAATATAGAGATGTCTTCGCTTGGAGCTACAAGGAGATGCCTCGTTTAGATCCTAAAGTAGCAGTTCATCATCTCGCAGTCAAAAAGGAGCTCGTCCTGTTAAACAAGTCCAAAGACGCTTCAGGCCAGAATTGATCCCATCAATCGAAGCAGAGGTCAATAAACTCATCGAAGCTGGTTTCATTCGGGAGGTTAAATATCCTTCATGGATTTCAAGCATTGTTCCTGTGAAGAAGAAGAATGGCCAAATTCGAGTTTGTGTTGATTTTAGAGACCTCAATAATGCATGCCCTAAGGACGAATTTCCGCTCCCTATTCCAGAGCTTATGATTGATTCCACCACCGGATACTAGGCGATGTCTTTCATAGATGGATCATCTGGCTACAATCAAATACGTATGGCATCAAAAGATGAAGAGCTTACTGCATTACGAACTCCTAAAGGCATTTATTGTTACAAAGTAATGCCTTTTGGCTTAAAGAATGCTGGCGCCACATATCAAAGGGCAATGCAGAATATCTTTGACGACATCCTCCACAATAATGTGGAATGCTATGTAGATGATTTAGTGGTGAAATCAAGAAAGAGAGGAGATCACTTGCAAGACTTAAGAATGGTGTTCGAACGACTCCGGAGATATCAACTTAGAATGAACCCGTTGAAATGCGCCTTTGGAGTTACTTCTGGAAAATTCCTTGGCTTTATTGTTCGACATCGAGGGATTGAGATAGATCAAGCTAAAGTTGATGCAATCTTGAAGATGCCAGAGCCCAGAAATATACATGAACTGAAAATTCTACAAGGAAAATTGGCGTACCTTAGAAGATTCATCTCAAATCTAACAGGAAGTGCTAGCCTTTTAGCCGTCTCATGAAGAAGGGTGTATCTTTTGAATGGGAACAAGCTTGTAGCAATGCATTCCAAAGCATCAAATCCTACTTGATGAAACCTCCAGTTCTGGCAGCCCCTATACCAGGAAAGCCATTGATTTTATATATTGCAGCCCAAGAAAGGTCAGTGAGAGCCCTTTTAGCCCAAGAAAATGGTGAAAATAAAGAAAATTCCCTCTACTACTTGAGTAGAATGAGGACCCCAAATGAGATAAAGTATTCTCCAATCGAAAAGTTGTGTCTGGCGTTGGTTTTCGCAATTCAAAAGTTGAAGCACTACTTTCAAGCTCATGTCACCCGTCTCGTCTCAAGGGCAAACCCGATCAAGTTTGTTATGTCAAAACCCGTCCTCAATAATCAATTAGCAAGGTGGTATATCCAGTTTCAACAATTTGAGATTGTGTATATCCCACAAAAAGCTGTGAAAGGACAAGTTTTGGCAGATTTCTTGGCAGATCATCCAATTCCTGATGATTGGGAGTTGACTGATGAACTACCTGATGAAGATGCGATGCTCATCAAAGTGCAACCACCATGGAAAATGTATTTTGATGGTGCCGCACATCGTGAGGGAGCGGGTGCAGGTGTTGTGTTTGTCACTTCTCAAGGGGAAGTCTTGCCATATTCCTTCACCTTAACACAACATTGCACTAACAACGTTGCGGAATATCAAGCACTCATACTTGGGCTTGAGATGGCCGTTGAGATGAGACAACTCCGATTACATATTTTCGGAGACTCTGAGTTAGTGATCAATTAATTGCTAGGTAGCTACGAAGTCAAAAATCCAGAATTGCGTTCTTATTATGATTATGCACAGAAATTGATTGCATGGCCTGGCAACGTAACTTTTCAGCATGTGCCAAGGAAGGAAAATAAGAAAGCTGACGCCTTAGCTGCTCTAGCTTCGACATTGACTCTGCCCTGCCAGACACAAATCACTGTCTGCCAAAAATGGATAGTGCCACTAGATGAGAACGAGGATGAAGAAAGCAAACTCGATCATTTGGTAGCCGTCGCTGAAGCTGTGAAGGTTGACTGGCGACAAACCATGATCGATTACTTATGTTATGGGATACTTCCAGAAGATCCAAGAAGAAAGACAGAAATTCGTCGGCGTGCCCCTCGCTTCCTTTACTACAAAGACACTTTGTATCGAAGATCATTCGAGGGAGTTCTCTTGCGTTGTTTAGGGGAAGATGAAGCAACACAAGCTATGCAAGAGGCACACTCTGGAGTTTGTGGATCACATCAATCCGGGCCAAAGCTCCACTTCCACATTAAGAGGATAGGTTACTACTGGCCAAAGCTCCACTTCCACATTAAGAGGATGGGTTACTACTGGCCAAAGCTCCACTTCCACATGAGCTTAAACTGCATGCTGCAATGCTCTTGGCCCGCGTGAGCCTAAACTGCGAACGACACCCAAAAAAAAAAAAAAAAAAAAATCACCCATTTTGAACTATGTTATGACTTGATCCTCTTCACCGAGGTACGTAGGCAGCTTAGAGTTTCATTCTAAGTTCAGTCGCATAAGCTTCAAAAAAATGCGGGGAATACATGATCTGGAACTTTGACTAATCCAGAAGGTCTTATGCCACAAAGACTCCTATATGCACACGAATCTGGAGATTCACTGCAGCCGCATCGACTTCGTGCATTTTTTGTTCACAGTAAAAAAAAAAAGAAGAGTTCTGTTATGAAATTTATATGTGTTTTAGATCTCTGAGCCTTCTTTCTAACAGAATGAATGGATTGTGATTCCGACACTCCAAACTCAAGATACAATTATTTTCGTCGAAGGTACGCAGATCTGGAAATTCACTGCAGCCGCATCGACTTCGTGCATTTTCTGTTCATAGTCCGAAAAGAGTTCTGTTATGAAATTTATATGAATTTTAGATCTCCGAGCCTTCTTTCTAACAGAATGAACGGATTGTGATTCTGACACTCCAAACTCAAGATACAACTATTTTCATCGAAGGTACGCAAATCTACAAATTCACTGCAGCTGCATCGACTTCGCGCATTTTCTGTTCACAGTCCAAAAAGAGTTATTTTATGAAATTTATATGAGTTTTAGATCTCTGAACCTGCTTTCTAACAGAATGAACGGATTGTGATTCTGACACTCCAAGCTCAAGATACAATTATTTTCGTCAAAGTTACGCAGATCTGGAAATTCACTGCGGCCGCATCGACTTCGTGAATATTTTGTTCACAATCCGAACAGAGACCTGCCACAAAATTTATCTGAGTTTTAGAACTCCAAGTCTATTTTCTTACACCGCAAACGGCCTATGATTTGGATGCTCCTATCTCGAGATACGATTAATTTTGCGCAGAGTGCGCAAAGCTGTGAGCTAAACATGGGCCAGGCGTGTAGATCGACTTTGAAAATAAATTTCAGCTGATAAAAAAGGAGATTCGTGCTAAATTTTCTTATATGTTTCAGTCCTATGAGTCTAGTTTCGATAGAATCAAGCGGCTTATTATTTGAAGTCTCCTACAGCAAAAATATGAATTCCTTTTCGCGAAACAACAAAACCGACATATGAAACATATGCTGAAATTTAAGAAGGAAATAATTGGGAGCAACAGAGGGAAGCCAAGTCTCAAAGAAAAATGCCACATATTAAAAAAATAAAGATACTTTTATTATTCCAAGACATAAGTACTCCATTACATGATATTAAATCGCAAGTCGAGAATCCTAAGCAAAAAAAAGACTCTAAAATCATGGAAAAGGTTTGAAGCTAAGGATTTGTTGGCGGCTTGTCTCAACGGCCCCTTTCAGGAGGGATAATTTCTCTGCTTCATCGTCAGATGATAGATGATTGGCTTTGATGGTATAAATCTCCCCTTCAGTAACGTCAACGTCCTCTTGACTTTTAGCCAACTTCACGTGTTGTTTGTCCAAAAGCACGATGATCTTCTCCTTTTTGGAGGCCAAGGAAGCTAGCTATTGTTCAACACTCGCAAGACTGGCTTGAAGTTTTTCTACTGACTTGCTCACTTTTTCATATTCTTGTTTTGCATCATCAAGGCGTCATCGTGCATCAGAAAGTGACTCTTGGTGAAATTCTTGAGTCATCTTGGATGACCTTAAAGCATCGTAATCCGCGTATGTCTTGAAAAAAGCCTCGACAAGAGCCTCTAAGGTAGAAGTATCAATAACATTTTCCTTCTTAATTTCCTCAAGACTCAAAGCAATATTTTCCCCCAAATTTGTAAAGCTATCCAGAGAATCAAGAGAGAACTCTTCGATCCATTCACGCAAGGTATGCCACATCGTGTTAACAAAAGAAAGTTTAACACGGGAAATAGTCTCTTGTGGCTTGAAGTTTGGAGCACCAAGATGCAACGGCCGTAGAGTAGGCTCGAAGGCTTTTAGATGCTTGTCTTGACTCGCAGCAACCTCCATCTAATTCATCATGGCTGGCGTGGGGGGCACAACGTCTTCTGGAATAACGAGGCGCGACTCTTTGGTTAGACTCAAGTCTGTCGACAGAGCATTTTTCGCAGCATGATTTTCGACAACATCAAATGAAGTGTGAGGATTCTTTGCGGCCACACCAAGGGAATTTGGGCTTGTAACACAGTGTTCCATCATGTCATCACCAATTACATCACCATACAACTCATCGATGCCCAACTGAAACAAAAAAAAGGGAAGAGATAGGAGTAAATTTGAAGGAAATAATAATATTTACTCGTTTCTCCAGTTCAGACAGCGGCATCGTCGAGGCAGGGTCACCTTCTATAAAAAATCCAGTATCGATACTGAGAGCGTCCAAGTCAGCTAACTCACTATGGCTCGTGTCCTTAGCCTTCTTCTTTGAACGATTCCAATGGATGTCGTGACTAACATCGCTCCCGTTTGAACTAGAAGTTGCACTAACATTCAAAATCTCATTGGGCAGAGCAGAAGCTTGAGTCTTTTCCTCATTTGTTGGCACGACGTTGGTTATCTTTGCAACATTTTTGCTTGGTGAGGTAGGAGGCATTTTTCTTTTGCAAGGATTGCTCGTCACCTCCACAGTGGTAGTAGTTGTCTTGGAAGTCAACAAATGTTTAGCTCCTTTGTCCACATGGGCATCCCCGCCTGTCGAAGAGGTAGACTTGGATAAGACTTTGGTGCTTGGCGAAGGATCTTTTGATCTTAACTTGGACTTGGAAAACCCTTCGTGAGTGTTCTTTTGACGTTGATCATCTTTGGAGGATAAAGGAATATCATCTTTCCTTGGAACTTTCAAAACGATATGAGTGCTTTGTCGGGAAGAGTGCACTCGACGAGCTGACCACCAATCTGCATACTCACGAGTCATTAGAGGTCCCTCTTCTGATGGACGCGTAGGGACAATAACCTTTGATCAACCTCCAAGACGAACACAGGAATCCCAGAATTGCACTAGCATTTTTAGTGAGCCGTTATAGGGTCGCTCTATGAGTTTGCCAAGAACATCTTGACAATAAGCCGAATTGACGACTAAACCTATGCGGGCTATAAGATTCCACAATATGTGTCATCCTGCCTAAGGGTGATAAAACTTGAGCGAAGACTTATAAAAAAAATCACTCCAAGAATTCGATTGTTCGTCACGATCGGTAAGATGCAATTCCCTCCCTTGTTGCATAGCCAAATGGTGAAGTTGTCGTGCACTAACTTCTTGAAACAACTCGCAGGCATTACTAAGGTCGAAATACTTGTCCATCTTCTCGGCAGAAACTTTGCACATCTGCGGACCTCGTTATGGACGTTTAACACGATAGTAGGTGTCAAAATATGCTCCTATCCATCCATATACATAATGAATAGGAAAGAGTGCTTTGCAGGCGCCCAAATCTTGAGAAGTGGAGACCTCCTTCAAGCCATGATAAATGCTTGCAAGGACGGGAACCGCCAAGGAAAACTTCTCTCCATGAGCCATCAAACTCGCAATTTTGAAGACGCTAACACGAATGTAGTAAATCTTCTTGTTGGGGAACACAAATTTGCAAAGCCAACATGTAAGAAAATCCGCCAAATAAGTCTCAGCTCTAAGTGACTCCTCCACGCCAAGCTCAATAAAGGGGGCATTATCCTCATCGGTTCGTGGTAGGAAGCTCGCGTCAATATTTCCAGAAGGATTATGATTGAATTTCGGCCTTCTAGTCCGATTCCTCGATGATATTTGCGGAGGCTTGGCATACCTACCCGGGCCTCGAAACCAAAAATCCACCCAATCACGAATGGAGACCTCATGGACCTCATCCTTCATGAGTTTGTAGAATGCCGAAAACAGGTGTGGACAACTTCTTGGGAGGAAAGGTTTTCCTTGAGCATCTTCTTGTGTCAACTCCTTAGCCGAGGGGATAACTTCATCGTAGAAAGACCCATGCACCGGGAGGCCTCCGATTGCTCGCAAATCCCACAAAGAGATGGAGAGTTCAACAATAGAGGTAGAAATTGTGTTGGTAGATGGACGCCAAAGCTCACAAAAGGCACGGAGGACATTCTCATTGTAGTCATATGTGAACAACGAAGCAAAGATGGCGTCATAGACCTTGATGCCATCCAAATTCAACTTTTTGCGATCAAGAACATCTTCTACCCACTCCCAATATTTGGACGTGTAGCGAACTTCACCAAAGCCGGAAGGAGGAACACTCTAAGTGGCAAGACGTCCATCGTGATCACAGTGAAGAGGACTAGCAGATGCGACCTTTTGGTGGGTGGAGAATTTCAAAAGTAGGACCTTCATGCTGGTTGATTTACCCGAAAATCTGTCCAATGCGTCCTTCGTCTCTCTAGTTGACCATTCTGCAAGATCAAGGGAGGCGTCAAGTGGCTTTCTAGCGAGCGGGAAAGCACCTATCACTGGAGGATGAACTTTTAAAGTTAGAACTTGGGCGCGCGGATTTTGCTTGTCGCTAATAATCTCAAGTTGTGGGTATGGTGTATCATGGTCGATAAAATGTATCTTTGCTGATGGAATTCACAGCCCTATGTGCTGCTCCGAGAGTCTGCGAAAAAAAAAAGAGAAGGGACAGTATGTCTTAACATGTTGCATAAATTCGAGAAAACATCTGGGAATATATTAGCAAATTCTGATTATGGTTTTTACCTATATCGTAGCTCTGGAAGTCTCGTTTCTGTTGCCATAAACCGCTCGTGATTTCGGCGTTCCTATACCAAGATATGATTATTTATTTTAAGACGCACAAAACTGGAATATCGAGCAGAGACAGAACTTAAACCAGGATTACGAAGCTCACCTGGGATGATATGATGCGAATCTAGATCCAAATTTTTGATATGTTGTAGTACTCCAAGTCTAGTTTCCTTAGCCACAAACCGCTCATGATTTCGGTGTGGCTACACCAAGATATAATTTTTTTAGTTAAGACGCACAAAACTGGAATATCGAGCAGTGACAGAACTTAAACTAGGATTATGAAGCTCACCTGGGATGATATGATGCAAATATAGATCCACATTTTTTATATGTTGTAGTACTCCGAGTCTAGTTTCCTTATCCACAAACCGCTCGTGATTTTGGCATTCCTACACCAAGATATGATTTTTTTAGTTAAGACGCACAAAACTGGAATATCGAGCAGCGACAGAACTTAAACCAGGATTACGAAGCTCACCTTGGATGATACGATGCGAATCTAGATCCAAATTTTTGATATATTGTAGTACTCCGAGTCTAGTTTCCGTAGCCGCAAACCACTTGTGATTTCGATACTCCTACGCTAAGATATGATTTTTTTGGTTAAGACGCACAAAGCTGAAATTCTTGGCAGCAACTGCACAAAAAAACATTAGGAGAATCGAACGACGGGACTGCATTGCCAACTATTGATGAGTACCTTAAAAACCACTGTTGCTTTCATCAAAGAGTGGAGAATTGCTGCTATGGAAACAATCACAGGAGAAAGCAGTGAATTTATAGAAAGGGAATTGATAGAATTTAAGGAAATTCTTGGCGCTCAAGTCACAATATGTGTAAACAAGGAAAATATCACGTCCAAATTGGAGTTGGCCAAACTTGAAAGATGGAAACAGAAAATTAAAGGAAAGATTTTTTGGATCCATATATGTTCGTACAAGAAAGAAAAAAAAAGGTCTTGCAATTAACCAAGAAAGTGCCATGTTTGGAAATCTCTCCTTAATGCATGACATCAAAAGAGGAAAGTGATTCAAGTGATTGGTTTATGCTTCCTATACGTCTATTACGTTAGAGATTTGCATGAGTTTGTACTTGGAAATATTGACTTAATAAGTCCATAAGACTTTGGAAAATAAGAAATCATTCCATGGACAAGTAGACACGCATGTAAGTTGCGCTCCCGAAAATGGAAAATTGCGATCAGACTCCAAATCAGAAAAGGTTAGTAAATAGTATAACGTGTGGAACTGTTCTTCTCACATATACTTCAAGTATTGTCTTATATTTTCGCAAGCTTACATCCCGCCAAACTTTGAAGTAGGGGGCATTTGTAGATAATTAAAATTTTGTCAAATTTAAATCCATAAAAAATTTGGATTTTACCACAAATTAAATATATATTGGTCCAATTAAGCAACATGGGCTGGTATAATTGGGTTTGTTATTTAAATCCAATTAAATTGATTTAAATAAATGTCCATTAATATATTATTGGGCTAGCCTGTCAATTAGTCTTCTATCAAATGGACCGGCACATAAGCTTCAAGCCCAATGATCCACTAGGTTTTCTTGAAGACTACTCCACCCCACACCTATATAAAGGGGTCAGAGGAGAAGGCTAAGACAAGCAATTAAGCAGAAGGAAAGGCTAAAGAAGCTCTGAAGGATAGCATCAAGGTCTCCATCCATGTCTGCAATCATTGTCTGTGGTCAAATTCCAAAGGCGAACTTAAGTCATAGGCGGACGGCTTCAAATCTTCCGTTCGTGATAACTGCAACATCAAATCCTGGTTCGTGACGAGCTTCAAATTGTTCGTGACGTACTACAAATCTGAAATCCGTCAAGTTCAAGATCAAGATTTCAAGCTCTTGAACCATCATTCGTGACGAGAAGAATCAGAGGACTACATCTCTTTTGATTTAAAGATATTTTAGAGATTGTAACCCCATCACTTGAATTTAAATATAATATTTGTCGCTATTTTTCTTGTCTTGATTATTATTTTTCAGGAGCAAAATTTAGTTGTTACAATCCCAAGTATCTTTCTCCTCAAGGATAACGAGAATGATATATATATATATATAGCTGCTGCCCAAGTTTTCTTCTTAAGAATTATGAATTGCGGAGACCCATTTAGACCCAACAACAACAACAACTACCCAGTGTATTCCCACAAAGTGGGGTCCGGGGAGGGTAATACGTACACAAGCGTTACCCCTACCCGAAAGGGCAGAGAGGCTGTTTCCAATCGACCCTCGGCTCAAGTGAAAGAGAAGAGAAAGAAGAGAAAAAGAAAAGGAACAACAAAAGAGCATTAGTGACTCCATTAGAAAATGCATAAACATATAACTACACATAAAATCGTAAATTAAAAGGCATGCAATAACACCTAACAGTAACTACCATAGGGAGCACGATACAAAATGCAAAACATCTATGGAGGACCCTACCAAGCCACACCTAGCCTCAGGAAAGAGGTACGAAAAGCTCTAGAAGCCCCTATCCTACAGCCCTAATTCTAGACCTCCAGACTTTCTATCAACGGCCATGTCCTCGGAAATGTGCATTATTGCCATATCCTGCCTAATCACCTCTCCCCAATATTGTTATTACACTGTATTTGTAAAACAATTCTGGAAATATAAATAAATACAAACAAGAATATGCAGAAACAGAAATGAAGAAACCAATTCGAGCCCACTGAATTCACAGTGTTTCCTTAAGGAATTTAATCCCCTCCAGTACTCAAGGTTATGGATTATTTCCTCCCAGGATAGAACGAATTACACACTGGTGTAGTGGTACTTCAAACCCCGGTGTTTCAACGAACACAAAGTTTGATAGCAAATCACACTAACTTTTTACTTTGTTTGATGCTAAAAGTATGCAGAAGAAAGGAGGATAAACTTATAAAATTCGTAGTCAAATTCTGAGCAAAATAGTGTTGTATTTATAGCCAAAAGTTGGGCTGAAATATGAAAAGTCTCTTCAGAATGGCTGTTTCTGCAAAACTACCACATCATAAATGTCATTGCATAAATGGCTATTTACTCAATAATAAAGAGGGAAAATAAAGAGGAAAAATTGATGGGTAGTTAAGTTTCTGTTACAAAAACAAAAAAACTGAAATTTGGATTTAATATTAATATTTGTTTAATATTAATATTTTGTTATTAAAATAAATATTTAATAACATTTCTGTTGATATTTTACTATTAACAAATAAATGTGGTCCAAAAAGTTAATCAATCGATCGATCATTTGACCAAATCCAAATCCGAATCCGAAGCCGTAACAGTAGCCGAGCCGAGCGAGCGACGACGACGACGGTGCGAGGCTTGATTTCTTCTCAACTATTTAAGAGCTAGAACAAGAGCAATTTCTTATATACCCATAAAAAACCTCTTCCCCTTCCAATATGGGACAATGCCCATTTACCAAGGAGGGGGAACTTGAAATTTCACTCAAAATTTCATTTCCCTCCATTTCTCATTCACCCTCTTTTAAATATTTAATATATTAATTAAATATTAAACCCAACAATCCCCCACATGAATAGGGAATGGCTATACGGAAGTATGCATGAAAAATACTGTGATTCACAAGTAAGGATTAATTGCATCTGGATAAGTAGGTTTCCCTTTGAACTTTCCATAGTGAACTTATGTCGGATATACTCGATCAATCGGTAGATTTGATATCTTTGAATCGTCAAACTTTGGTGTATACCTAGACAAAACACAAGTCACACAACCAACCCTTAACCGTCTTTGGTTCTCATTGTTGTGTTCGTTTCAGCCATGAACACCGCCTGGTTTCATAAGTGCGTAGAGAACTGTCCTTACAAAATTCTCCTTGAAGCGGCTAACACTTCACACTTACATAGGTGATTCCTAAACGTGTCATCCCGTAGATACACTATTTGATATACCCCATATCAAATTTAGAAATCATTAAAAAGCCTTAATGTTTTATCCTTGGTACTGAACATTGTCTTATAAGAGAATGGACCAAAAGTTTATTTAACAACGTTGAACTGTCATAAATGACTTTGTTTGATCTCCTTGAACCTAGATCTTGGGATCTCCGGTCTTCTAGGTAGAGTTACCGCCACTATGACTTGTTCTCGGCCACAATCCCATTCCCCTTGATGATTTCTCAACTACATCTCTAGTTAGGCCTTTTGTAAGTGGATCCGCCACATTATCACTTGACTTTACATAGTCAATCGTGATAATTCCTCTAGAGAGTAATTGTCTAACGGTTTTATGACTTCGTCGTATATGACGAGATTTACCGTTATACATAACGCTCCCAACCCTTCCAATTGCCGCTTGACTATCACAGTGTATGCATATTGGTGCCAAGGGTTTGGGCCAAAATGGAATATCTTTCAAGAAATTTCGGAGCCATTCAGCTTCTTCACCGGCTTTATCCAAGGCTATGAACTCAGCCTCCATTGTAGAGCGGGCAATACAAGTTTGTTTGGATGACTTCCAAGATACCGCTCCTCCACCAATTGTGAATACATATCTACTTGTGGACTTGGAATTAGTTGATCCGGTGATCTAATTTGCATTACAGTATCCCTCACTAACCGCAAGATATTTATTGTAGTGCAACTCAAACTCCCGGGTATGTACTAAGTACCCCAAAACTCGTTTCATGGCCATCCAATGAGATTGACCTGGATTGCTCGTATATCGACTCAATTTACTTATAGCACAGGCTATATCTGGTCGTATACGGTTCATGATGTACATTAAGCAACCCAACACATGAGCATAATCCAATTGTGATATGCTTTGGCCTTTGTTCTTTGCTAATGCAAGATTCACGTCAATTAGAGTCTTTGCAACTTTAAATCCCAAGTGCTTGAATTTTTCAAGTACTATTTTGATATAATGAGATTGTGATAACGTCAGACCTTGAGAAGTCTTATGGATCTTAATTCACAGAATTAAATCAGCAACTCCCAAGTCTTTCATATCAAAGTTGCTAGTTAGCATACGCTTAGTAGCATTTATATTGGCAATGTCATTACTCATTATGAACATATCATCCACATATAAGCAAACAATGACTATGTGATTTGGAACATTTTTAATGTACACACATTTATCACATTCATTTATCCTAAACCCATTTGACAACATTGTTTGGTCAAATTTCGCATGCCATTGTTTGGGTGCTTGTTTTAATCCGTAAAGGGACTTAACAAGTCTACAGACCTTCTTTTCTTTACCTGGAACCACAAACCTTTCTGGCTATTCCATGTATATTTCTTTCTCCAACTCTCCATTTAAGAAGGCCGTCTTAACATCCATTTGATGAATTTCAAGACCATAAACCGTAGCTAACGCTACTAACGTTCGTATGGATGTAATTCTTGTAACTGGAGAGTATGTATCAAAATAATCAAGACCTTCTCGTTGTCTATACCCTTTGACCACAAGTCTTGCCTTATATTTGTCAATAATGCCATCATCTTTAATTTTCCTCTTAAAGATCCATTTAGAACCCAACGGTTTATTTCCAGGAGGAAGATCAACCAATTCCTATGTATGGTTGTTCAATATGGATTCTATTTCACTATTGACTGCCTCTTTCCATAATAATGATTCCGGAGAAGACATAGCTTATTTAAATGTTTGAGGTTCATTTTCCAATAAGAAAGTCACAAAATCTGGTCCAAATGAAGTAGACGTTCTTTGACGTTTATTACGCCTTGAATCTTCCTGGTTAAGTGTACTTTATTTTGCTTCTTCCTGAGGTCATTTAGATCATTCACTAATCGACTCACATTCCTTTTTATACGGATATATATTTTCAAAAAACTCAGCATTATCTGATTCTTTGATTTATGAACTAGAAATCGATATGCTTTACTATTAGTCGCATATCCTATGAAAACACAATCAACAGTTTTCGGTCCTATTTTTACCCTTTTGGGTTTAGGAACTTGCACTTTTGCCAAATACCCCCACACTTTAAAATAATTCAAGTTGGGCTTCCTTCCTTTCCATTTTTCATATGGAATGGATTGTGTTTTGCTATGGGGTACTCGATTTAGTATTCGGCTAGCCGTAAGTACGGCTTCCCCCACAAGTTCTGTGGCAAACCAGAACTTATCAATAATGCGTTCATCATCTTCTTTAATGAACAATTCTTTCTTTCTGCAATCCCATTGGATTGGGGCATGTAAGGGGTTGTTGTTTGATGAATAATTCCATATTCTAAACATATTTGTGCAAAAGGAGATTCATATTCACCACCCTTATCACTTCTTATCATTTTGATTTTCTTGTTAAGTTGTGTTTCAACTTCATTTTTATATTGCTTGAATGCGTCTATTGCTTCGTCTTTACTATTAAGTAAGTAAGCATAGCAATATCGAGTACTATCGTCAATAAAAGTTATGAAATACTTCTTTCCACCGCGAGATGGTATTGACTTCATGTCACAAATATCTGTGTGAATTAAGTCTAAAGGATTTGAATTCCTTTCAACCGTCTTATATAGATGTTTAACATACTTAGACTCCACACATACTTGACATTTTGATTTGTCACATTCAAATTTTGGCAATACTTCCAAATTAATCATTTTCCGTAAGATTTTATAATTGACATGACCCAAATGTATATGCCATAATTCATTTGACTCAAGTAAGTAAGATGAAGCTGAAATTTTATTATTATTCTCAACAACCATTACATTCAGCTTGAAAAGACCCTCAGCGAGGTAACCTTTTCCTACAAACATTTCGTTCTTACTTATTACAACCTTATCGGAAATAAAAACACATTTAAAACCATTGTTAACAAGAAGTCCAGTAGAGACCAAATTCTTCCTAATCTCGGGAACATAAAGGACGTTGTTCAAAGTCACCACTTTGCCGGAAGTCATTTTGAGAAATATATTCCAACATCCTTCAATATCGGCCTTAGAAGCATTTCCAATAGAAATCGTCTCGTCGGGTCCAACAGGAGCATAAGTAGCAAATGCTTCTCTCACAGCATAAACATGGCGAGTGGCTCCAGAATCAATCCACCATTCTTTAGGATTGCCTACCAAGTTGCATTCGGAAAGCATGGCACATAAGTCATCAACATCATCATGCTTTTCAACCATGTTTGCTTGACCATTCTTCTTGTCTTTCTTCGGAGCACGACACTCCATAGATTTGTGTCCGGATTTTTCACAGCTGTAGCAGTTTCCACTGAACCGCTTCTTGCTTGGGTTGTATTTTGGTCCAGAAGCCTTCTTCCTCTTTTTGTTCTCTTCAACAATATTTGCTCCCATTATTGTTGAGTTTCCACGACCTCTCTTTTCAGCAACTTTATTGTCCTCTTCGATTCTCAACCGAACAATGAGATCTTCAAGGGTCATCTCCTTGCATTTGTGTTTCAAGTAGTTTTTGAAGTCCTTCCATAAAGGAGGCAACTTCTCAATCATTGCTGCTACTTGGAATGCTTCATTGATAACAAGACCTTCAATGAAATTTTCATTAGTAAAAATACTAAGGTTACTACTTTCAACATCAATATTAATTTGATTTATACCTTCAACAAGGAGATCGTGAATAATCACTTGCAATTCCTGGACTAGAGTAATAACAGACTTGCTATCTACCATTTTGTAGTCCAAAAACTTTGCAGCAACAAACTTCTTCAACCCAGCATCTTCTGTTTTGTATCTTTTCAAGCGCAGTCCACAATTCCTTTGACGTTTCTACGCCACTGTAGATGTTATACAAAGCATCTTCCAGCCCGCTTAGAATATAATTCTTGCATAATAAATCTGAATGCTTCCACGCCTCAACGACGAGAAAGCGTTCAGTTTCTGGAGTTTCGTCGGACAACACAGGAACATCTTCCTTGATGAACTTCTGGAGACTTAGAGTAGTCAAATAGAAGAACATCTTTTGTTGCCAGCGCTTGAAATCAATCCTGGAAAATTTTTCGGGTTTCTCCGCCGGTGCCAATGTTGCCGGAGTTGTTCTGCTTGTTGAGGCATTAGCAGTCACAATTGGAACAGCTTGGTTCTCATTCTCATTAGTCATTTCTGTAAAAGATTAATACAAATATTAAAATCACGTAGATTTTAATAGAGTATAAAACCACAAAGGTTTTACTCTTCTAGAAACAGTAAAAACAAATACAGAAATATATTAAATTCCTTAAGCTTGTTATTACACTGTATTTGTAAAATAATTCAGGAAATATAAATAAATACACACAAGAATATGCATAAACAGAAATGAAGAAACCAATTCGAGCCCACTAAATTCACAGTATTTTCTTAAGGAATATAACCCCCTCCTAGTACTCAAGGTTATGGATTATTTCCTCCCAGGATAGAACGAATTACACACTGGTGTAGTGGTACTTCAAACCCCCAGTGTTTCAGCGAACACAAAGTTTGATAGCAAATCATACTTACTTTTTGCTTTGTTTGATGCTAAAAGTATGAAGAAGAAAGGAGGAGAAACTCAGAAAATTCGTAGTCAAATTCTGAGCAGAATAGTGTTGTATTTATAGCCAAAAGTTGGGCTGAAATCTGAAGAGTCTCTTCAGAATGGCTATTTCTGCAAAACTGCCACAACATAAATGCCATTGCATAAATGGCTATTTACTCAATAATAAAGAGGAAAAATAAAGAGAAAAAATTAATGGGTAGTTAAATTTCTGTTACAAAAACAGAAAAACTGAAATTTAGATTTAGATTTAATATTTATTTAATATTAATATTTTGTTATTAAAATAAACATTTAATAACATTTTTGTTAATATTTTACTATTAACAAATAAATTTGGTCCAAAAAGTTAATCAATCGATCATTTGACCAAATCCAAATCCGAAGCCGAAGTCGTAGCCGAAGCCGAATCCGAGCCGAGCGAGCGACGACGACGATGGCGTGAGGCTTGCTTTCTTCTCAACTCATTAAGAGCTAGAAGAAGAGCAATTGCTTATATACCCATAAAAAACCTCTTCCTCTTCCAATATGGGACAATGCCCATTTACCAAGGAGGTGGAACTTGAAATTTCACTCAAAATTTCATTTCCCTTCGTTTCAAATTCACCCTCTTTTAATTACATATTAAACCTAACAAATACTTCTTAGGCCTCCCTCTGCCTCCCCCGTGCCAACCACCGCCAGCCGCTCACAACTCCTCACCGGGGCATCAGAGCTTCTCCTCCGCACATGCCCGAACCACCTGAGCCTCGCTTCCCGCATCTTCTCATCCACTGGGGCCACCCCAACCTTCTCCCGAATAACTTCATTCTTAATCTTATCTAATCTGGTGTGCCCGCACATCCACCCGAGCATCCTCATCTCCGCAACCTTCACTCTCTGAACATGAGAGTTCTTAACCGGCAAGCGCTCCGCCCCATACAACATGGCAGGTCTAACCATAGCTCTATAAAACTTCCCCTTGAGTTTCGGTGGTACTTTCTTGTCACACAAGACTCCTAATGCAAGCCTCCATTTCGACCACCCCGCCCCTATACGGTGGGTGACATCCACGTCGATTTCCCCGTCTGCCTGGATCACCGACCCAAGATATTTGAAGCTGTCCCTCTTGGGGATGACCTGGGCTCCAAGCTTCACATCACTGCCTACTTCGCTCAACTCGGCGCTAAACTTGCACTCTAGATATTTCTACTTTATCTCTTTCTTCCCTCCCCACAAACGCACTCCCCGAATCTCCTCAAAAAACAGATATAAATGAAACAGTAAAAAACAAGGAAAACATAAATTTATTGTAGATTTTTGTTTCGTAGTTAAATGGAATGTTATGGATGGGTCAATTCAGATAGGCGTAGAGCAGTAAGTAAATTAGGTAAAAGGTGATTCAACATTGGTTACATGTGCTTGTCTTTTACAATTAATTAAAATATAATGCACAATAAGCTCTAATTGAAGTGTTTCTTTCATGCTTTTTTTGATTCAAATGAATCTTACTATATGAAGTGCATCAATTGATTATTTCAGATCCACTTAATATTCTTCTGCTCCAAACACAACAAAAAAAATTAAAAGCTCGTCTAATTAACACATTTCACTAATCATCTTCTTCTTTTCTGGTTAAGAAGATGGCAATTAAATATGCTGCATGAATTAAGAGCATGTTTGGCCAAGCTTTTGGGATGCCAAAAGTATTTTTTTTCCCCAAAAAAGTATTTTTTTTAAAAAAAATTGACTTGTTTGGCCAATACAAAAAATTACTTTTTTTTCCTGTAATAGAAACAGTTTTTTCGGAAAGAAGCAGAAAATTTTAGCTTCTTTCAAGAAGTAAAAATAAAAATAAAAAATAAATTTATTCAAGACAAAACTATTCTTACCACAAATTTATATTTTTCAAATTTTGGCAGGGCTAAAGAGACTCTAACTAATAGTATAACTTAGAGCATCTAATCATTTATTTAATCAAAACGGTATAGTGCACCTCATGCATCTAATCATTAATTTAATGTCCAAGCTTATCTGATTCCAAAGAATTGTCCGTTAATGAAGATTGATATTCCATCCGGTCCAAAATAAGTTTGACCTTTTTCTATTGGTCCAAAATAAGTGATTTTCTCAGATTTTAAGAATAATTAATTATTTTTTTCTATATTGTCTATGGAGTAAATAGTGTTGCAATATGTGTTAGGAGTGTTTATGTGAGATAGTAAATGTTAATATGATCAATTACATTGCTAATTAATACTAAAAGATGAATTTCTTAATTTGTGTAAAAACCACCTGAAAAATCAGTTATTTTGAACAGTACGGAGTATTAATTAGCAAAAAAAACTTAATGGAGCGAGCTGAAAACAAGATGAGAATGCCAAGTGAGCAATGCATAATGGGACCATAAACGAATACACCAAGATGAGGATTACAAATCAGCCACACACGCAGAAAAAAAAAAAAAAAACTGTCGGACGAGCACAAGGTATTCTATGTTCACGTAAATTGGGCAAACGGCCATCAATCAAATTTGTATAGTAGTATGGTTGTAAACTTGTATACATTTTTGGTACCTGAGTTTAAGTGGTACCAAAAATTAGAAATTCTTGCTTTTCTTTCATCTGTTAAATTTATAATAATTGTTCTCAGAAAAGAAAAGAAAAGAAAAGAGAAAATGATGGATGGAAAAGCAGCCACGTAAAATTCATAGAATAATTTCTTAGCTTCATCTTATCATAGTAACGGGCCTTGGGCCGCCTTGCTTTTATTATCTGCATCTTTTGGTACATAGATCTCATGGGCCCACTTTCTCCTTAATCCATTACAACAGTGTCCGTTGGCCCTCCTCTCTTTTTTTTTTTTTTTTTTTTTGGAAATTAAGCAGTTGAATTTGTTTTTGCAATAAAAATGCATTCCCCCATTTCAATATAAGGACTAGCTAGTTTGCTTTACCCAACATGTACAACAAGTTCTAAGTTAAAATAGTACGGGCTAGTCAATTTTCGGATAGGTCATTCAAAATTAGTTAGCATTTGCTAAGTCATTGAAATATAGTAACTATTTTGCTGCAACAGAGACTGATCCAGCATAATATACTGGAGTTCGGTGCACCTGTGTATGAACTTCTAGCATATTATGCTGGACCGGTATACTTTGCTCGCTCCAGTATAATATACTAGAGTTCTAATATATTATGCTGGAGTATTTTTTGGATTTTGAATAGTGTTTTCGCTCAAATTTATCGTTATATGAAAGTTGAAAATTTCGACGACTTTTGAAATTGTGGTTATTTTCAAATTACCACTTATAAATCTGATTATTTGAATTTAGAAAAAAAAATTAAGTAATTGAATTGATTCTTTTGCAACAAAAATGCATTCCCCATTTCAATATAAGGACTAGCTAGTTTGCTTTACATAACTTGTTCAAAAATTTCGCGCTAAGGGCCCGTTTGACCATAATTTTTTTTTTCTTCTTCTTTTTTTTTTTTTTTTGAAATTTTCTTTTCTTTTTTGAAAGTAGTATTTAACCATGAAATTTTTAAATTTCACTTGAAGTTGGATTTATTTTTTGAAATTTTAAAAATTCAAAAAAGTTATTTTAAAAACTTTTACTCAAAGCATTCGCTAAAATTAGAAAACAACTCTAAATTGTATTCATAATTAAATATAACTTTAATTTTCAAATATCATTTTCAACTTGAAAAGAAGAAAAATCAGTTTTTTCCAGAATTTCGCAATTCTTATGCCCAAGCGCCAACTAAATACACCGTGTAAGAAGTATGCCATTGAGCTGCTAAGAGATGACTTATAACAAATTAATCAAGAAGCATAAACAAACAAATTAAAAGTATTGATTAAAGGCATCAGTGGACGATTATTTATGGCACCAATTCATATCACAACATAAAGGAACAAATCAGTAGTAAATTCATGACAAACAATTAGGAGGCTGTTTGGCTAAATTTATAATCTGGTCAAATTGGTTTATAAGTACTTTTTAGTTTATTTACTTATTTGATTAAATTAAAAGTGCTTATACGTTAAGTGTTTATAAGCAAAAAAAAGCCAAAAGCTATAAGTTGGTCTCCCCCAACTTATCAAATTTCAACTTATAAACATTTTAGGTTTGACCAAAATATTTACTATTCTATCCTTAAAATACTTTAAAAAAAAAATAAAACTCTTCATATACCCAATTCTTTAACTGCTTATTATAAATTTCAGCACTTTTATTCAAACACGTAATTACTTATTTTTTAAATCAACATCAATACTTAAAAATACTTTTCAGCACGTAATAGTTATTAACTACTCGAAATTAGCCCAGCTAAACGAGCTCTTGGTCCAAAAGGGAAAAACCCATTATCCCAAAAGAAGAAAATACAATAGATTCTGTAAGGTGGGGAAGAAAATGAGTGTTCTACTTTTATTAAGCATAACTATATATTGTTCTTGTCTTTATATTGCAGCCTTCGATTCATTTGGAAATAATACATTAATTCAGAATCCAAGTCCACTACATACCTTTTCATCTACTAATTGTAGACCAAAAAGAGAAGCATAAAATATAGAGTAATAATACACTATCCTAACGCTTTGTTTGTTAGGCCCATCTGGTTCAATCAATTTATGTACTCAACCAAAGTATAATATTTATGTTTACCTTAAAATTCGAATAATAATTAAACTTGTTTTGTGGTTTTAAAAATATGTGATTTAATCCAATACTAATTGATAAACTAGGAATCAAACGTATAAGTCGTGTAAGCAGACCTCGACTTCGAGCAAATGCGGCCTGAAGGTAAGTGAACAAGAACAATAAATCATAAAATGATTCGGATGAACATCAAGAAAGTGAAAGTATATATTCTCTTCTCAATAATTGAATAATCATGCATTACAAATGATTGGAATCTCCTTTATATAGTAGGAGAATCCTAAATACAATACAATTCTAATGGTAGTAGAGAATCTTATTATACAGCTGTCTAACCGCCTAATACAAATCCGTTCCGAAATTTACGTCGTGACCTTAGGGCCACTGGGGGAATCTCGTTCTTTCTGTTATAAAACTATAATGTTATTATCTCGAGGTTGGTCGTACTCGGCCCCGATGTTCATCGAGCATTCCGATCTTCGAATATAGTATTCTACCATCGGACTTGAGCCCGGCTCACTTCGAATTTATTTCTTAATGCGACCTCTCGAGCCTAAAAAATCGGGGACACACAATTTTATCGTATACAGATAGTCCCCGCATTTCTTAGAATAAAATTATAGGAAACGACTTGAGCTTCGATTCCGAAGTTTAATGAAGATGTCATTCCTATGGCGTAGGCACTCGATGTGCCTGAAACGTCCCGTCGGTTTGCTTTCCTAAAATATTAAATGTTTCACCAGTGATGGTCGGCCAGTAGTGTCGTTGAATCATTGCTGCTCGATTATAAATACAAGGTTCAATTTTGGAAAAAAACTTTAGTGAACTTGAGACCACCTTCAAACTCCTTTTACCTCTCCATCTCTTCCTCTTCTCTCTCATTATCCGTTACTGATTCCTTTTAGTGCCGAAAAAACACCAAGTCCCGCCTAAATCCTCCTATACTAATCCAAATCAATGGCAAAAACTTCCAAAACAATTCCTCAAAAGGATAAAGCTTCCTCCTTCTCTTCCCGACCGGCCAAACTTATGGTGTCGGCCCTTCACGAGATTATCCCCAACTCCTGCGTTATAAAAAAAGACTTTAATATTGAAAATCCCCCTGCAATCCCCGTCCGATGCGAGCATGTATCTCGGTATTCAGCTCGAAAATGGAGAAGCACCTCAAGGCCGTGAAGAAAGACTGTGGCTGGGGAGACGAGGTTGTTGTATAGATCCCCGACCCCGAGGAGAGCATTACCTCTCACGTGAAGGGATTCCTAAGTGTTTACACTTACCCCTTCACACTAGGTCCCCTTTATCCAATCGTGATTTACTTCTGCAAAAGATATCAAGTCACTCTCGGTCAGACCCACTTCTTTCTAGCGTATAATGGTTATGCGTCGCTACTTCTCTAGAAAGGCCAAGGGACTAGAGTTCACCCTCAATCACTTCATCCGATGGTATCAGCCTCAGCTTTCCCGAGGGTTGGGTATACTCAAATGCCGATATAGTAAATCCTTCTTCGCTAGCAATGACGAGGATAATGACCGGGGCTAGATGAGCAGTTTCATATGGGTGAGGACCTCAGAAACTATCCCCGAGGAAAAAAATCCATTCCTAGAGAAATAGAACCCCGATCGTAAGTAAAGTCCTTCCCAATATCCTCTTATATTCCGTTTTTGCATTGTGTGAAGTCTTCTCTCTTTTTGCATCGGTTGCTTGGATTCCCCATGTGGTCACTAATCTTGAAGATTGGGTCCGAAAATTAGTTGCGACCTCCTCGTATGACGAGCATAAATAGCGTGACATGGCGAGGGCAAATGGGAAGCCAAGCACCATGGTTAGTTCTTTTCCCAAGTTTTTGATGCTTTCCCATTTATTATAGATGTCATCTTACTTATGTCTAATTTTCATTCATGTAGGATTTGGAGATGTCTCTGAGATGAGGCCAGCCCCGCCTGGGCAAGAGACCAAGTCCCCTATTCCAAAATCAAGGAAAGATAATAATAGAAAAAGGGCTTCGAAACCCAAAGACCCCCATGATAGGAGGGCACCTACTCGAAGGAAAAAGGAGGAAACTTATTCACGTGGACATAGACTCAGTCCATCAATTGAATGATGAAGAAGAAGATGTGTAAAGAATCGGTACTGGTGACCCGAGCCAAGAAATCAGTTGAAGTCGTCAAGCCCTCTGAACTTAAGACCTTGCCTCGAAGTTAGGAAACTCCAAAGAAAGACGCATGCAGAGCCCCTAAATTGCCTGAGGTCGAGATCGTTTCTCTGCCTTCAACAAGTATACCAAAGGAGATAAGTACTGAGATCCTCGAGGCTGAACGGAGCGCCCCCAGCGACATGCTCGGGGCCATGACAATATGTTAGTCTCCTCCTTTACCAGCTTATTCTAAGGAGGCAATAAGGGAAGCTGAAGCTTTGCAAACGCCTGACCCGACCAGAGTCCCCGGTAAAGAAGACCTTTTTGAGATTGCTTTACTGGGCCGTTGATGTCGCTGATCTCAATGTCTCATCTAGCCTCTTTTAAGAGGCTCACCTTCTTTTCTCTCGGGTAAGCATTAACTCCTATTGCTGCAATTTATTCTTCTCCCCTTACCCTAACTGATATATCTTTTTCTACGTAGGCCATTACCGGGTTTAGGGTAGAGCTGGGCCAATATGAGGTCGAGCTCAAGAAGCTCGAGGAGGAAGGAAGGTCCTGAAACTCCTTTGTAATCAAAAGGAGGAGGATCTCAAAGACCTTCAGGCAGACTTGGACAAAACTCGTAAAAATGAGGCCTAGATAGATAAACAGGTAACCGTAATTTTGAAAGAGTATGGTCTACTTGACCCAACTGTGGAGGCTAACACTCCAATGTCTCAGTTGCAGCAAAAATTGGAGATGAACGGGCAGCTTCGATGAGAGGTTGATCTGGTTAAGGCCAACTGCTACATGTGGAAGGAAAATATGGATCGACTTGTTGCCAAGAAAGAGGATGCTCTAGCCAATCTTGCCTTGGTTGAGACCCAGCTTCGGGGTGCTAAAGAGAAAAATCTGGCCCTGGAAGAAAGATCAACGAGCTCGTGGCCAAACTTGGATTACCGGGGATGGGGCTGCTGAAGCCAGGGCCTAGGTAGAGAAGACGAAGGCCATAACTGATAAACCCATTTCTGTGTACCTAATTTGTGTTGAGGCTGCTCAAATGGAATTAAGGGAGGCCAACAAATGGGAGAAATGGAGCAATGATTTGGCCAAGTGCCAATCCTGGAGGGAAGAGATCCATGCTTGAGGTTTCGACCTTACCGAGGAGATATCCCAAGCAAAAGCGTTCGAAGCCTATGACAAGTTTCTCATCTTCTCTAATGATGATGGTGATGACAAAGGCAACCAAAGCGAGTCCGATAATGAAGTTGGGCCCGAAGAGGAAGCTGCTCCCGAGGGAGAGACTAGCCCTGGGCATAAATATGATTTTCTTTTCTATTTCTCTTTTTGTAAGACCTTTTATCGATCTCCTGCACACACACACACACACACACACACACACACACACACACACACACACACACACACACACACACACACACATATATATATATATATATATATATATATATATATATATATATATATATATATATATATATATTCCAAGTATATAAAAGAATAATTTCCTTGAATGTGTTTTCTCGATGTTTCATGCCTTACAAAATTCTTGTAATGATATCATTCTTTGAACGGTGTGTTCGAGATTTTATCTCAGACGATTTCTTTGAAATTGATGTGGTCGAGTTTGAATAAGTTTCAAACTTTGGGCATAAACCCTCACGGGCTCGTGCAGGATAATGGTGAGTCCTCGAGCCTGTAACGACCCGACCTGTCGTTACGGGAGTTACCGCACTGTTTTTCTCGTTTTATGCTTCTATATATTTTATTATATGTGTTTAGACAATTTGAATTAATTCGGATAGAGTTTGGTTAGAAATGAGGCAATTGGTCTCTTTATGAGAAGGTTAGTTTGAAAAAGTCAACCAAATATTGACTTATAAGTTAAAAGACTCGGAATAGATTTTTGATGATTCGACTAGTTTTGGGGGATGATTTATGACTTAGGAGAGTAACCGGAATTGAATTTGGAAGTCCGGTGTAGAATTAGGCTTGAATTGGCTAAGGTTGAATTTTGTCGAATTCCGGATGGTGGGTGAGATTTTGATGCGAGGGTCAGAATGAAATTTTGAGAGTTTCAGTAGCTCAGTTAGGTTATTCTGGATATGCGTGCAAAGTTTCAAGTCATTGGGAGGTGTTTAGGTCGGGTTTTAGATCAAATGCAAGTTTCAGAAGTTTAGAAGAACTATATATATATATATATAAGGCTTGAATCCGATGTAAATTTGGTGTTTTGATGTTAGTTTTGGTGATTTGAGAGTGAAACTAAGTTTTAATGATCATATGTGACATGTTAATATGTTCGTATGCGGTCCCGAGGAGCTCGGGTGAGTTTCGGATAGGTTTGGGTTGCGTTGTGCTCGTTTTTCTTATGCTTCGACATCGTTTCTTCAAGCATAAATGATATCATATTGAAATAATGATCTCCGATTTCTGTTTTGAATAAAGAATTATACCCGTATCGTAATTACGGACCCTTAGAAAAAAGAAACATCGAATTTGGACATCGTATGAGGATTTTATGGCCATTTTACTAAGGTTGCCCAGATTTTCAGGTTAATGACGAAACTACCCCTGACGGCGTATTAAAAACCTGCACTATTTGTAAATCTTAAAACCTACATATCTCCTTCATTATAAGGTCAAATTGAGTGATTCAAAAGCTTAAATTCATTAGAATTTCACAAGGAATCCATAGGGAATAGTAAAACGCGTGAACAATATACCTATAATGAGCAGGTTGAGGTTTCTTCCTATTTTGGAATGGGAAGAAGCTTCTGAGGTAATTTTTAAGAGAGAAATCAATGGATAATCGCTGGAGGTAAGTTTCTTGGCTCAAAACATGAGTTTATGCTAGAATCAACACCAAAATTTCTGAAATTGGATAGAATTTGTGAAGAACTAGGGCCTAAATCATGAAAACGAATTTTTGGATTTTGAAAGGCCATTCAAACTTCGATTTCGATAAAGTTTATTTGCACGGACTCGTGGCGAGACGAGAAATCCGTTGGTATGAATTTCAAAATTTTTCGAGACGTGGGTCCGGGGCTCGGGTTTTACCAACTTCGTGTATTATTGCGTTTTTCAAGTAATTTTGATTGGGTTATGTTTCTTTGACCCATATTTATGTAATTGATGTGGTTTTGACTAGATTCGACGAACGAGGCAGCAAATTCGAAGGGAAAAGGTATCGCGGACGTGTCCACAGCCGGCTAGAGGTGAGTAGTTAGTGTATATGGTAGCCTGAGGGTTTGAAACCCTGGCTTAGCACATTGTGACACTAGTAGGGTGTGGCTCGCACCCCATGGCAGGTGCGGGATTGATTATGACTGGGGATTGAGACTTGGTCCATCCCGGATATGAATAATATGTTATATGCGGTTGAAACACACACTGTGTTAGATATATTTGTGGGCTGTAAGCCATGTTTGGGGCCTTGTGCCAACCTGTAGTATCCCTAGGAGATAGATATATATGTGATAGCTTGGTTTGCTTAATCACTAATCTCAGTCCTGGTTTGAAATCACTATTATGAAATGCTATGTCACATGCTCTTGGAAAATTAAATAAAATTTAAGTATTTTCATCATTAATGAACTGGAACCTGGAAATAAATAATTTCAACTGTTGTGTGACTCATATGCATGTTGTATACTGAGGATAGATCGGGCAGCACGCCGCAGCAGATGATATAAGCATCGGGCTGCACGCCGCAGTGGATGATATGATATTGCGCTTGGGCTGAATGAGCCCCTCAGGAGTCTGTACACACCCCTAGTGAGCGCCGTCGATATTAAACGGATCGGGCTACACGCCGTAGCGTTCATGTGCATTGCATTGCATTTTTATCTTTAAATTATCTGTGCTAAATGTGATCTGTTGTTGTTGTTAGTTCTTAGGAGGTATCGAACTGTAGTTTATCTTTGCTCTGTGGTATTCTTCTGTGGATTTCCTGCTTTCAGCTATTATTATATACTTTTTACTCACTGAGTACTTAGTACTCACCCTACTCCCTGGACCTTTGTGTGCAGATTCAGGTATACATGAGGGTTAGACGAGCACTCCAGCCTATATCAGAGTTTATCCGAGCTACTGAGGTAGCTGCCGGCGTTCGCAG